>APFE030120143.1:0-45734 GCA_000404065.3 Pinus taeda | reverse complement strand
TCCAGGTTTATGATAACCCATGGTATTGACCCATGGTATTCATGTGAGCATAGACTATTTAAAGGGGAAATTCTATCTTAGATCCATCTTAATTCGGGGTCTACCAAGTGCTCAGAGAGATAGATATATTTCATCCCCCTAAGAGTGGTAGATGTGGAGTTAAGATGGATATAGGTTGTTTTTTATGATAATGGAGATATTAAATAGACTTAGGAAATTATATTGTAAAAACATCTTAATGTGAATGGTTAAAGCATAGACATTGGACAAGTATATTTGTATACTTATGTTTTAAACCGAAACAAATCTAGGGCTAAAAGGAATGGATTGATTGCACTGGTCATCCTTCTATAACTTTCCAACATATGTTGGAGTAAAAAGATTGTAATTTGGGTAATTTTTCTAATTGCAAACGGGAACATACTTGTGTATTGGCAGGGTGGTTACGAGGTCCTTAGAAGTGGAGTAAATAGATTGTAATTTGGGTATTTTTCTCAGATTGTAATTTGGGTAATTTTTCTAATTGCAAACGGGAACATACTTGTGTATTGGCAGGGTGGTTACGTGGTCCTTAGAAGTGGAGTAAATAGATTGTAATTTGGGTAATTTTTCTAATTGCAAATAGGAACATAGAAGTGATGAATTTGAATTTTTCTTGGTTTTATATATAGTATTAGGTTTTTTCTCATGCTTTTTGTGAATGGCACGGGTGACTTTTATCTTACATCCACTAGATTATCGATATGTAATTTCGGTAATTTTGATTTCAAAAGATATTTTAAAGAAATGCAATTGATTTCATTTGTGAATTCAATAAACACAAGATTTTATAATTTGAGTAAAATATTCGCCATGCCTGGTGAGAGATTCGCCAAAAAATTATATATACATATCATATTATTGATAAAAATCGCCTTCCATTTTTCCTATATACCATGGAGATTCGCCCATTTATTATACATGTAAATTTGGGGGGGTTCTTAAAATTTTCCATGTTTTTCTCCAAGTGCAGATTGACCAGATCCAAGCAAGACTCACGGTCACTGTTGATCTCTTGCTCCAAGGTAGTGAGCTCAATCCCTCTCTGCTGGACAGCTTGTCAATTTTCACGAATGCTTTGCAGCTCCATGATCATATGTTGGTCCTCAAGTTGTTTGTTTCTCTGCTCCAGATACTTGATGACCCATATAGCCCTCTCAAAATTCAGTATCAAGTCTTTGATCTCCGTGTCCTGCTCCTGAATGGTCATCCTAAGTTTGGCATTTTCTACCTTTGTCTCTTCATCCAGAATGGGGATGACATTGGTCTCCTATGCGCCTGATGGCCCCTCATCATGCACGGGATCCTTGCCCTTGTCCAATACTTGTGTAGTCGATGCCGGAAGCGAGGCCCATTCCACCCCAGGTGGAGATAACACTCGCTTTGCTGCTGCAAATAAGTTCCTACTGCCTTTTTGATATGTCACTAAAAATGGCATGATCGTGGTCTCATGGTGCTCATACTGATAAGAAGGACCACCCAACTGCTACTCGGGCTCTGATAGTACCTGTGGTGTGCTGAAGAAGTGACGGGAGATGAAGTCCTCCCAAGCAATGCCTTGCAATCCCAACTAATGCTCTACCAAAATCCGAATGAGAGCGAAGTGATAGACACTATTAAGCTGCTACTGAGGGGTCTTATGTAGCATGAAGGTGTTCATCCTCTCTATATTCCTGCATATGAAAAATGGGAGGTTCATCATGCTCACCCCGGTAAAGTGCATGAGCAAGCGGATATGATGGGCGTACAGTCTAGAGAACCTCCTCTCACAGCTGAAGTATTTCATGATCAATCTCATGAGCGGAGCACACTCATTCTTCAAGTATCTGAAGGGAAATACTCTTGTGAGCTCATTCAAGAATCTGGTTTTTATGTAAGGCTCATAGAGTTGCCTTTCCACCTTCTTCTTCTTATGCCACTGCTCCTCAAAATTTGGTATACCTGTTGCCACTGATATAGTTTCGGGTGTCAATGTGACAGTGAACCCAGCCAAGGTAGACTGACATCCATGTAGATGAATCACAAATAAACGGGCCAACTCATGATGAACTCTGACATTTGCAGCCTTTGAAAAAATTTGAAACGTGATAAGTACTGGAAGGATGAGATGGCAAGAAGGCATGCTTGTAACTCGGTGAGGGTAGTGGGTTCATCCCTGACATGTTTGCCACTTTTTTGGTGTCTCCTGCGAGCCTGCTCTTCTGAGGATGAGTCACTTTGTGTCTCCCTCTCATGCTCGGATGAATGCTGTGATGACATGACTGCAATGTAGGCTATGATTCAGCAGCCCCTTTGATGATGGTGTGAGGCTGGGTGCCTTTGTATTATATGTTACCAAGGGGAACAATGAAACAGGGATTGTCAGGAAGGGAGTGATGAAATGGGAATAGGGGTTATAGGGAGAAATTTGTTAGGGATGTGGGAGGAGTTTGGGATTTTTTATGGTGTAGGGTTTGGGGTTTCTATTGAGCAATAGGACGAGGGGAAAGGGAATATGAGTTTGGTAGTGTTAAGGCAGTGATGATAAGGAAAAAATGACATAGGGGAGTAAGGGACAGGGGTAGGGTAGGAAGAATGAGCCTTGACAGCAATGACACTGTTACACAACCCTAGGAAGATGGTCTCTTGGTGTCTTTATATGGTTGCCTTAATGGTTTTGTTTCATTTCAATGATTGGGCATAAAAACCACCATATCGTTAACCAATTTGATGAACAAGTGAGTTAATAGAGCCTACCTTGCGAATTTATGTGCTTCACAAAAAAAATTTGATTGAGTTTGGCACGTTCTGGGCACTTTTCTTGTGTGTGCCGTGCGTAAAACCCAGTGCGATGCACCCTTGGTATGCGTCGCGCCCGTTAGAAGTTTGAACTATGGGTGGGGGCTGTGTGCGCCGCACCCTGAAAACTGAGTCCAACTTGCTCCAAATTCCCACCAACACACTCCAATCACTTCGCAATGTCTCCCACTCGTTTTGATTTGCATAATGCCTCCAATTTTGGTGGAAAACTTGTATATAAATCCTTGGGAGAGATGAGTTTGATTTTTGCCTCTTCAAAAACTCATTTTTCTAATGTTTGAGTTTTGCACTTTTTCACTGACTTTAAAACACATTGATTTTCACTTTTCCTCTGAAATTTTAGCTCGAATGATGCAATTTTTGGCATTCTTTGTGGGGGTTGCAAGACAGGACATGTGGCCACAGAAACCATGACTGCATCTGAAAAAATCACTGCACAACTTTTTTTGAAAATTTTGCCATAAATGACACTATTTGACTTTTCTTCAAAACAGAGTTTTGAAGAAGAGTCAGAGTCTATCCATATGACGATGAAGCTTTCTGAACCATAACTATGTAAGGGCCTCACTCTGGCCTGCATGGCTCTACTTGAGATGTTTCAAGTACCAAATTGATGAATTCCTAGACCTAGACCTCGAAATGACCTTTGTCCTTTAAAGGACCAGACCTTGACTGTCATGGACTTTGATGATGATTGACAAAAGCCGTGAGCTAGTAGGAGCCAGACATGAAACCATAATGACATTCTCCATCAGATTATGGAACACCCCTAGCGGAATGCATCTGGGATAATGGAGCGGGACACCTAATCATGAAATGCATAAAGAGTTTTGATCTCTGACGGAGGACTGACCAGACCGACTCTAACATCGGGAAAAGTAAATGGTAGTTCGTTGATGCGATACATAGGTTGACTGACCATCTAACAAGCTATAGGAAGTACAATAGGTAGTCGCATGATGCACTACTGATCTTGCAGTAGTTCAAGCAGAGTTGGGAGGTCTCCACCCAAAGATCTCACCACTAACAAAGTGACTTGAGGGCAAATCATGATGTTTGTGTTGGGGGCTTGTTGGGTGCAAGATCCCCCAAGGAAATTTTTTGGGGATTAAAGCCCAAGTTTTGACTAAATTTGTTGTAAAGATTCCGCGATTTAGGGCTATGGAGCACGAAGATTATAAATGAGTCATAGGCTTGTTCGCCCTCATTTTTGCAATGTAATGTCAGCTTGAGGGATATACCCATGGTCCATAGACCATGGGATTGTATAAATAGAGAGAGGCTCTAAGTTGTAAAAGAGGGAAACGAATGATGGTGAATTAAGTCTAAGTAAAAGTATAGAGTTGAGTCATTGGGTCATACAGTAGGAGAAGGCTCTCTAGCTGACTGCACAGAGGCCTAGTAGTTTGCAACTGTGTGCGTGGACCCTTACAACTGAGTGCATAGGGTGAGTCGAGTTTGTAACCATTGGATAAATAATAAAGAGAAGTTTCTTATCATTATATGTATCTTTTTCCTGCTTTATGCATTGAAGTATATTGGGTATGAATTGCAAGTTTACTATTTATTTGTAGTGCGAACTTATATGAATGTGTTGAATAAGTGAATATAAGATAACTATATGTTTTTGTGAAGTTAAATAACACTTATAAGAAGATAAGTAAGATCCACAATGTAACTTGGGGAAATAGCGCAGATCACTACCTTAGCAAGATGAAAGCACCTCAGTCCCTGGTTATGGCTGCACGAAGATGAATATAACAAGTTGCGAAGGCCTCGCATGTCGAGATAGTGCACCAAGTGACCTGCGTGAAGACATTCCTAGTTGGATTAGGTCAACCCCTCAGACATCTCAAGCGTGTGGAAACTTGGTTCCAGCATCCCCCGATACTAGTTTAGGTGAGACCTTAGTCCGCGCTCTGCGGGATGTTGCCGAAAGGGCCAGTAGTACACAATTTTTTTTGGCTAATTAGCTTTGAAACTGATCATGTCCCATCAAGCCAGCACAATGCTTATGAGATTGAGCTTCCAGAAGCAATTGTAATATCTCCTATCTTTAATGTTGCATACTTGTACCCATATAGTGAAACAAATGTAGAATCACAAGATGAACCTATAGATGAGGAAGTTTAGACTCTAAATTGGAAGGAACATATGCCAAAGACAACAAAGAAATAAGTGGAAGCATTTTTAAAGAAGAGAGTGACAAAGAAGACTAGAGGAAAAAAATATTATCAATATCTAATCAAATGGAAGGGACAACCATGTTATAGACATATTTTGGCACTGCAACCCCAATCACATATGTCAATAAACCAAGGGATCTGAAACCCTTAAAAGTTTTGTTTCAAACCCTAAAGGATCAAGGTCAACTGATTACATCATTTCCCAAAAGTTCTCCCTAAAAAAATACTCAAAACTGGTCAAAACTGGACTGTAGAGACTGCTCATTGCTAAGGGTGCGATGCATCTCACCTATTACACACAAAGGGTGCAATGCATACTGAAAAGCCCTTCTGTAGGGTGCGATGAGCAAGAGCAGACAAATGGCAGAGGCAGTTTGCTAGGTGGAAACTCAAATAATCTTCTAGAAACTGCTCATATGACACTTGCCTCTCTGAATTCGCCCAGGGATGAGTAAGGGATCATGAAATCTCCAAGTGGAACCAAGAACTATTAGTGAAACGACACTAATCAAAAACCCAGAAGCTGACTCACCCATCTACAAACATCTATATATGGATCCCTCATCCCAGAGATCCAGAGGCTGGAATTTTGTAATTTGTAAGGAAGTGTTGTTGGTTTCTCTTTGAGACATTGTATTGTTGGGTGATCTTGCTTTCGATGAGGTGAAGAGGGCTTTCATGCTGGGAGGATGATGTTGGATCAGACAGTTGGGTTGTGATCCTCTCTTCTACTTCTATTATCAATAAAGTTATTTGAGTTTTCCTCCATATACTTGTGTATTTGTGAATCTTGTATTTGTGAATGCGATTGTATGGCTCATGTACATTTGATTCTACATTGTTTATGGCATTATAGATCTCTACGATTTGATGGTATTTTTCTTCTTTGCCTCTATAGGTGTTCTTTGAAGCGGGGCAAGTGAAAAAGGAGTGGTGAAAGCTCTATCAAGGGAGAGATGAAATAAGCAAGGAGCCAAGCGAAAGACTGAGGTTTGTGCTCTTTGCTTCTCTCTTATCTGTCATCCATAAATGAAAATACAAGTTGCTTTGAATTGTTTGTTTCTAAGATAGCTACCAGTCTTAGTGGGACTAGCAGTTCAAATAGCAACACTAGTTTTCCTAGAAAAAAACCAATTGAAGATGCTAGTTGGATGACATCAATAGAGTTAAAGAACTATCAAATAAATCTTGAAGTTTTGATAGAACATTCTTTTCTTCCCTAGGAGTCTGATGCAGGAGAATCAAGCTACAATGTTTTAGATTGACCTAGCCAGTCAAATGCCTTTACCAAACAGGGTGTACAGTTCCTGTTCCAACAGTTCGGTTCCAGTTCTCACCTCCACGATTCTAATGCATCAAGATTTCATGATGGAAAATAAGCACCTAGGTTTGGAGGAACAGAGGGTCGACAAGCTGATGTGTTACCTCAACCATGCCCAAGAATTCTATAGCACATAATAGATGGTCAAAGTAGTCGATCAAACTTCCAACAATGTGATACACCCATAGACATGATCAAAGGGAATTCAGTCGAATAGGAAAATTCATTATTTTTAGCGCAAAATCAGATTGCAAACTCTATTTTTATGTGTTATGTAAGCAAATAGATCAATTTTGTTAGCATAGGTGTTCATAAATGAAAATACTTAGGGATTATAGTTTTGTTGAGAGATTTAGATAGATTTGGTTGTTAATCGTTTCGAATGAGTGCTGGATAGGAGAGGGATTTTTTTTCTAAGTGTAGTATTAGGCAGAAAAAAAAAAAAAAAGTGTGCTGTTGGGTTTCCTTAGAGAGAAGGAGTGATTGTTGTGTCTTCAAAGATTTTTTTTAATACTAGTTGAAGCAGATTTTATATCTCTAGATGATGCATTTGGCTCATAAATTGACTTTGTGATTTTTTTGTATAATGTCTACATGGATAAATTTATGTGTATAGAGAATTTTTGCGCACTGACGTGCTATGTTAGGAGAGGAGCCCAAGAAAACACATTTTAACTCTATATATTCATCTTTTATACTTCATTCTTCTTCCAGCAACCTATAAACAACATTTAAAGAATTTTGGAGACTGGACCTAGAGATCCTGTGTCAATTCGATTCTAAAAAAAGCCAAAGGAAGCATAACCTCATCTTATATAAAGGAATTCGGTCTTAGAAGCCATCAAAGATCTATTCTAGATTTAGATACTTATTGGTTTATTAATCATTTCACATGTTTTTCCCTCTTGTTTATTTCAAAATTAATATAAATCATATAATTAGAAATCTATGAGGACTTTAACAATGATTTTTTTTTTGTATTAATATGTAAGATTAGATTCTTGACATGAGAGGTAAACTCATGTTTACTATATTTAAATTATGTTTCTTGCAACATTATGTAAACTAAAAGGAGGTCTTATGCTTGCATAAAATGCTGATTACATCTTTTTATGGACCATAAGAGAAACAAAGGGGCTTACATGGATGCATGAGAGGTTTTATTTTTTTCTTCATAGATAATGCAAGAGTTTTGAATTTTTTTTAAATTGTAATTATAAAAGTTGAAGTAATAAATATTTTATGGCTAAGAATTAAATGATAAATAATGTGATGGTGATTAAGAGGAATTTTTTTGACTTTATAATAGACATGGTGATGCTTTTCCTTTCATATTTTAGATTATGTGAAATAAATATATAATTTTATGTATTTATAAGTAAATTATTTAAAATAGACATGACTTTATCATTGTGAACATGATGTAATATTAGCTAAGAGAAATGTGAAAACATGAATTTTAGCGATTATCTTGAGATAAGTATGTGGATCTAAATATTTTAATTCAAAGTATGAGTTATCAACTTATAACTATATTTTATTAACATATCAATCTAAATATACTCATATTATCTCCTCTCTCAAATAGCATTGTGAGTATCAATCTAAAATAACTCACAAAGTGATAGAAAATGGAGAAGGAAAATCATATATGTGTACTAAAAGGCCTACTACAACCATCGTCAAAGTTTTTCAATATAGTAAAATAAACTCTCTTATTTTCACTATGCAACATATGTCGATAAATATAAATGCAGTTTAAAACATGATGTACAATATCTATGACAATAAGGATCCAAGGTCACAATCCTTCTCAAATAGGAAAATGGGAAGAATATAACCAAAATGAGAAATAGTGAATTTAGAAACGACATGGAAGATTTATTCTAGATTTAGATACTTATTGGTGTATTAATGAATTCAAATGTTTTTTTTTCTTCTTTATTTCAAAAGCAATATAAATCATGTAATGCTAAATCTATGAGAACTTTAACAATGAAAAAATTGTGTATTAATATGTAAGATTTAATTCTTGACATGAGGGGTAAAGTCATGTTTACTATATTTAAATTCCATCTCTTGCAACCTTATGTAAAGTAAAAGGAGTTCTTATGCATGTACAAAATGTTGATTATATCTTTTTATGGACCATAAGAAAAGCAAATGGGTTTACATGGATATATGAGAGGTTTTAATTTTTTCTTCATGGATAAGGGAAGTGTTTTAAATTTTATTTTAAATGGTAATTATAAATAAAAGTTGAATTAATAAATATTTTTTTACTAAGAATTAAATTATAAATAATGTGATGATGATTAAGAGGCATTTGTTTGACTTTTTAATAGACTTGGTGATGTATTTTTCTTTCCTATTTGGTTTATGTAAAATAAATATCTATTTTTATGCATTTATAAGTAACTTATTCAAATTAAACATGTCTTTATCATTGTGAACATGGTGTAATGTTAGCTAGGAGAAATGTGAAAACATGATTTTTAGTGGCTATCTGATGATAACTATGTGGAAAAAATAATTTTCTTGAGTTGTTCATTAAGAAATAATCTAATATATTATTTGTCAAGTTAAATCTAATATAGTATGATTTTTGTATTATTTAAATCATATTTATTATTAAGAAAAAAGATAAATTTAAACCACAATAGAAAATAAAGAACAAAAATAGCACCAAAACTATGTACATGTCAAAATATTTAATCTCTTTTAGTGATTAATAAATATGTTATTAAGATGGATCTATAGTGGTTTTCTATCTCTATACATAGATCGGCCATAGTGAAACTTTTCATTGTTTAAATTGTGTTTTTGAATAATTTCTTATTATAATATTTTATATTAAAAATTGAATGAGTTACACATTTTCATCTTGTTAAGAACTAACTAAAATATTTTACTTTTAATTATTTTTTCCTTATGAGTATTGAAATATTTTACTAATTAGGTTAGAAAGAATATGAATGAACTATCTAAGTAATAGAAAAATATTTATTGTAATTTTACAAGTATATTTTCAACCATACTAAACTTTCTAATTTATAAGACAATCTTTTCATTTTCTTTTAAACTAAGTCATTTTGCATGTAATTTCATATATAAAATTTTGATATAAGTTCACCAATACATAATCTATAATAAATATTATTTCATAAAATAAACATCATGATGATAACCATCTAACAAACATAAATATCATCTAAGATACATATTCAAATTCACTACCATCATCTAATTATATACACCTCTATCACATATAAACATCATTAGCTAACACACAAATCTAATAATCTAAATGGGCATCATCATCGTGATTTCATCTAACAAAACACAGGCATTATAATCTAACATCATCACCACACACATCCTCAAATTAATATATATATCTCATGTCAAATAATTTTTATCGCATACACATCTATCTACAAGCACATTAAATTAACATATCTAATATTAACTAACAATATACACGTCAACACCAACATATAAATTAAGTACATAAATGTGAACCAAAAAATGAACCATATATATATATATATACACACACACACAAGTCAAACAACTGCATCAATTAAAATAATTGGTATCAAATATTTGATACACCAAACATAATAGTGGAAACCTTGTCTGTAACAGAATGTGATGGAAGGTCAAGTACTCCCTTAATAGTCAAATTATTAGGTGGAGGAGAATGTGGCTAGTCTAATCTCGAGAGAGAAACATGAGGCACCTCCACCTGTATTGGGACATGTTCATTGGGAAAATTATGAGGAGGTGTACTACCAAAAGGATCACGGATGCCCTGACCATGACCCAATGGACTAGTACTACCAAAAGCATGATTAACACCCTCATCATCATGATATGGTGAGATAACACTATGTAAAGACTCATGTGATGTATCTGTTGCACACCCTACATCCCTACTCGCTGCTAGTAGACTAGTAGCTCCAATGATATGACACATAAGAGTCATTGTATCACATAGATCATCCCTAAAGAGCCCTAGGGGCCTACGATCTTCCTTGATGTCTCAAGAACTCATAGGGTGGACCCCCTCCTCAACTAAATGTCTAGATAGTTAGTCACAGTAGTCCATCTTAAATATGAGACCAACCTTATGAGCCTAGATACCCATGCCCCTATGCATCTGAGGATCTACCTCACCGTCTTGGGCCTCACCCATCTCTGCATCTAATCCCTCTAGTGGGGGAGGAGGCATGTCTCGAACGAATGTGCTAATGTATACAAAATATATAGTACACAACAATAATTAAAAAAATTCATTGATAAGTTTAATAAAACAAGTTAAAGAACATGCTAAAACAAATTTTATTCTAATTAATTAAGACAATAAAATGAAACTATAATAA
The DNA here is from genome assembly GCA_000404065.3 of Pinus taeda. Lineage (NCBI taxonomy): Eukaryota > Viridiplantae > Streptophyta > Pinopsida > Pinales > Pinaceae > Pinus > Pinus taeda. The sequence continues at coordinate 35,004 of APFE030120143.1, read as the reverse complement.
TTTAAAGAAAACAATAATACTACTTCTATCATCTGTAGGCTCACTCAGTGTGACAAGGATGTTGGGACATTTTCTCCAATCCATCCTTGCATACAGACATGACACCAAGATAAACATGTGGTCATCCTTACTAGCCGGTAGAGCTAGTGCCTGGCAAAAAATTATGGCTGGATACTCCGACAGGCCCTTCTTCGGCATCACATAGCCCCACGTGTCCATCTACACCTTAGTCATCACCCTAGAGAAACGGTCAAATGTAGGCCTCGTTTTTGGAAACTTCTCAAAAAAAGAAACTGAAAAATCTTTGAAGAAAAAGGGAAGTTCACCCACCCATGCATCATTGCATGACATCTATCTAAATCCATAAAAAAATAACTCAAGAAATGGTAGACCATATGATACATGGTGGTGTCCGCATCAAAAAATTGATATAACATAAAATAGTGAAACTAATGCACTGCCCAGCACTAGTATAATGTGAAATGGTGATCACTACCTAAACTACTGTGTAGCTGAAGAAGTAATTTGTAGTTTTCCATCACGCACCTAAAAATCTGTTGGATGCACTACATGACCCCCAACGTATCTATGAGAGTGGACAATATGACTCTCTATTGCAACCCCATGGGGGACATAAGGGAACTTAGGAAACTCCTCCCCTCTCTTGGATAAGATAATGATAAAATATATTTCCTCTTTAGAGGGCCTATACCACATCTCAAGATAGAAACGAAAGACTGTTCATATACATTCCACTAACAAATGAGTTGTGCCAACAATCTAGAGTGTGACTTCAGGGATGTAGGCTCCTCATAGTACTTAAGGAGGCCTACATTCCTTAAGATCACTCGGGTCACTGCGCTAATAGGGCGAGAGTATAAATCCCTCTCCATTTCTCATGTCTCCCATGGTTGAACCACATTGTATTAGTCTTCCATTTGCTTCTGCTCCTGCTATTGATCCCTATGTTGATGTCTTTGTTACATGATTGACATATAAAATACATTAGCCTCGTACATAAAACATAAAAAAAATTATTAAATGAAAAATGTAATTATAAATATGGACACATAACTTTCAATTAAAAATAAAAAAATCATCATGAGTGCACCCAAAAAGTAGTAATGCATTGGCTTTGGCATGCTATCAAACACAATAGCACCGACAACAATACTTACATACATATGATGCACTGATTTGTGTTTGCATGCATACATTTTCAATGTGGTGCGTCAATACAACCTTACGCACTAGTCTGTATATATACCCTTTTTGCACCAGTATGGAACATTGAGGTTATTGAATGCACCAAGCTATATGTTTTAATATTATGTGTGTGGTGTATTTGGTAAATATAAATAGACAAGGAGTAACCTACAAATGTATGCACCGACATACAATTTATATCTTTTTCTAGTGCATTGTAATTTATGAAACACAATGAAAACACCATGGTGCATTAGGTTCATGCAATGGATTGTGGTGCACCCTGTAAATTTATAAGGTGCATTTCTATCAGTGTGATATGAACCTGTCGAATGCACCACATAGGAAAAAAATAAAATACAATGTATTTTTGGATCTATTTTTCAATTATAGTACACCAAAAAATTAAATTAGAGAGAAACAAAGAAATTACCTAAACATTTTGTTGCCGGGGAGGCATAATTGACACGTAAATGAGAAAAACAATCACCACCATTTAAGAAAATTTGAAAGCCATGCACTTAGCACGGTAAGGAAGGATGGTCAGTAAGAGAAGCACCAACAGTGGGGAACTTGTGTAAGGCAAGAGTGGCACCGACGCTTCAGAACTCTACAAAACTACAAATAATAAAAATGAAATTTACAACAGGTAGGTTTTTTGTTTATTTAACCATGTTTCCATGTGTTTTTATAACAACACTAGTGTGTACTATTTCCAAGAGCACCACTTCTTTTCTAAAAATTAAAAATTGTATAGTTGTGCTCTTGTTAAGATGCATCAAGAACGTTTTAATACATCAACTGCATCGATGCTTCATGGGAATTATAGCACTACATTTTTTCAAAATTAAAAACCCACTAGTGGTGCTCTTCCTAAGACGCGCTAGGGCATTTTAATACATGAAAAATGATGGTGCTTTGTGGGAATATAGCACCACGTTTCTTTTTAATTAAAAACCTTATAGCAATGCTCTTGTTAAGATGCACCAAGATTTTTTAATAGATGAACCACATTGATGCTTCATGGGAATATAACACCACATTTTTTTAAAATTAAAGACCCCCTAGTTGTGCTCTTTCTAATATGTACCAAGGATTCTTAATACATGAACAACACTGGAGATTCGTGGGAATATAGCACTCCATTTTTTTAATACTAAAAACCCTATAGCAGTGCTCCTTTTAAGTATGCACCACGGCATTTTAATACAAGAACAAAACTAGTGCTTCAAGTGGATATAGCATTGATATGGTGCAAATGATTTTACGACGGGCATTTTTTAAATTTAACCTTTATTCAATGTTATTGAGTAGTGTAAGTATTGATGCATTAGATATAGGTGGCACATTGTTGTTTTAAATAACACTTCCATGATTCAATATATAGTGTATGCACTGGGGCATTACCATACTTTTTTAGCACTAGGTCGTCATCACAATGTAGCAACAGACTAGGAGAAATGAAGTTTATGACTGACATTTTTGTAACTTTAACCCTCTTCCAGTGCTATCGAGTAGTATACACACTCGTGCATTTTTTTTAATTTAGTGCACTATCTTTTTTTCAATAAATCTTCCATGGTGCACCATGCTCTATTAGGAATCAATGTTTATATGTATGTTAAAGCACTAGTGAATTTGTATATTATAGACATGTCGTAAAAAAACATCTTCTATAAAATCTGCCCACCCACATCCGCTAAAAACGAATTTTTCAACAATTTTTATAGGGGCTTCTACAAAAACCTCTTCTAAAGGGTCATTCCTTTATAGTGCAACTTGGAATTCATGTTGAATATATCATTGAATTGCATTCAGGTTGACTATGACATCAAATTGGCATCTATAGTGACTTGGCATCGTAACAAATTATTTGTAACTTGGCATCACAATTATATTCTCTATGATGGCATGTTGATCTTTCATGGCTAACTCTGTGATATGGTTCATAATAGTGCCACTTCTTCTCTACAATAGTAAAACCACTCTCAATGACATCACACTCATTGGTACAATATTATTACAGTGGTAGTCATTGCATTTACACATTAATTGGCATTAGTGGGTTGGCATCACATTGGAAACAATTGTGGCTCTAGTTATATGTATCTTTATATGACTTGGGTCATTATACTCTTTGATTGGATCATTACACTTGTAGATACCTATGGCTCAATTTGTGATATCGTATTATACAGTGATGTATGATATATATATATATATATGATATATATATATATATATCTATATATATATATAATAGATAACAGTCAGGTATGACTTTGATCCATTTAATAGTGAGATATATCTAGCAATAAGATATATGATATGAAAGTTAATTAATGCATAAGAAGTGACAATTTACTTAATAGTGAAACAATGATCTCTCATATGTCGATGATAAAGATACATGTGAAAAAAAAATTGATACAGAGACCTTTCTTCATTATGATAGTGAGCATGCTCCATGATTATAGTGACATTTTTATTATGACAGTGATCTATAATGACCTTGATTATGATACATGGTGCTAGTAACCTTAATGATAACATGATTTTGATGAATACGATAACATGATGAATTTGATAGTATCTCTATGACAAAGCTGATATTGTATGTGAAAGTGATATGATAGCATCTCTCTTGAACTTGTTTCATTTAGTTCACAAATGAAGTTGTGAACTGACTTGGGTTGGCTCTAGAAATCCTAATGTGATTATTGTATCTCATTGTACTTTGTATCTGAGCTAAAAATTTGACGAATATCTAATAAAAGAAGAATCTTGTGGGTTTTTTCCTTTATCTTTGACCTAAATCTTGGTGTCTCTATTGTTCATGTTTTTCTTATGTTGTTCCTTACTGTTCTACTACTTGTTGATGTTATTTTTCTCTCTTCATAATGGATAATGATGATATGATATTATGGGGTGAAATTAATGTGTTAATGATGAAAAAGTTTAAAATTGTAATTATCTTCAGCAGAGAACAATATTTCCCTAAAAATTAATAGGGTTAGCATCCTAAAATACCTTCCTAGACCTAAGGTTAATCTCTTGAATCTATACAAAATAATATGGATAGGTAGTTTCTCCACTATAGGCCATTAAGCCTACTTATTATTGGGATTTGGGTTTGTTTGGGTAGGCGTATGAGGTTGTTTTGGAGGATATTTTGGGGTACTTGTGGTCGAGGAGGAGGAGGAATTAACGCAGTTGGTTGGGCTAGTTAAGGCCTTATTAGTAGTGTTGGACCCGCCAACATTCAAGTGAACTCCCCAATATGAAGTCCCAACTGACTTCACACCATTTGGAATAGGAGTCCCAATAGTTGGTGGTAATGTTATATGTTGACTACGGACATGCGCAGAGGGAAGTATGATAAATTTGGGTGAGAGAAAGTGTGTAACCCTAGAGAGAGTCAAGTGTGATGTATGAAGGTTCTAACAAACAAAGGGAGAACGAAGTGTTCCCTTTGGAAGCTTCTAATATTACGTAGCTTGAAAGGAACACATGAGAAAAATGACATCACAAGCTAATATGTAGAATATTCCACAAGTTAAAATTATGAATTAACACAAAAACACACATTCAACAAGATTCATAGAAATGAAAATGAAATAGCTCATAAGCATAAGTGTAAGTTAAATAACATACAATGCAAATAAAACAAGAATAGTACTACTATATTCACAACATATGGATTAAATCATGTTGTCTCTGATTTTATTATTATAAGTGAAAGTTCCATTCATACATACACCATTGATGACCACTAGACCTAACAGTGGAAAATTAGAGTCAATAACAATTGTTCCTCTAAAGAAGTATACTCTCTCTACACTATAGAGCATCCAAGGTTCTTCACAATGCTCCCAAGCTCCTTCTAAACCTAATCCTAGCCAAAATATTTGCTCCCAAAATCCCTTTACATGAGTTATGAGGTTCTATTTATAACAAGAGGGGGTGACTCTTCAACCCCCCTTTGTGACCTTTGGACTACCCTCATGACTCTTCAACTTCTTTACAAAATGACACATTACATTACATGATGACTCTTCATTTTCCAATATTGGCACTTGGAATTTCACTTACATCATAATTACAATTAATATTACATTGTACACTCATACCCATATAGGACAAAATAGGGTAGAGACAACTTTACAACCTAACAAGACAAGACACTATGATGGTTGAGTTTGGGAACACTCTAGCTCGACAACTTCCACTTGTATTCATTTTTGTTTCGATGTTCTGATTCAATACCATGACCCATGGGTCATGGTATTGAATCAAAATGTCGAAACTAAAATGAATATTATGGTTTCTTTGAGATCTCATACTCAAAATCCTTAACACAAAAATCTCCAAACTCTCAACTTCCACTTGATGATTCTCGGTCATGTATCGATTCCAAGTTTGGTATTATGTGATGAAATCCCCAAAGTGCATGATGGTGTCAGGTTGGAGGTAGACTCTAACCTCCATAGCATCTGAGTACAATGATTTGGAACCAATATTAAATTTTTTCTCGAGTAGGAGAAACATGGTTCGGATTTGAACGAGACCAGTGATGTAGCTTTGCATGTTTTGTCTTTTCAACTATAAATCCTCCTTGGTTGAAACTTGTCTCAGCTACTCCAAGTACTATCCAATTTCCTTCCTGACTTAGTGTTTACGTTTAGCTTTGACGAGTGAGATGATTGATGGGATTTTGCAGGTTCTAACCTTGAAGTCCAAAGTGTTGCACAACCATACATATGAGGCCTGAATGTTTCCAATGAATGAGGCGAGCTACTTTTTTTTTTTTAATCAACATTCGAACTCTTGCTTTCTCCAACTCTTCCTGCAACTTCATCCTCTTTACCAAACTAAGTGGTGGCCATTTGTATCACTTTGTCCATTCTTGCAAGACGATGATGAAAATTTTCACATTCCTAAGAGTCTTGAAAAATTCCTTGCTCTGCTGCTGCAAGCTATGCAAGAAGACAACTACCTTATGTATGGTCATAAGCTCCTAATAGAGGTCCCACATGGTATCTCCAAGTGTTCATACTTCACCAAGTATCACTGCTCTCATTTCCACCAATTAGTCTTGTGCGGAGACTGAGTTATGTGTTTTTGCATGGCATTGTTCCATCTCTTGTCAAGCAACCTATAGATTTTGTATCAATTTCTTACCCTCAGCCGTCAAATATTGAGTGTTTGGTCTTGTTCCACCACAAAAGCTAAGTTGGCTTCAAAAATGGATTCCCGTTGGTGTTTTCCACTATCACCCTTTCTCTAATGAATGTAGGTGATCAATGACCATACAAAAAATGCTCTCTCTATGCTTGTACAATACTCTTATGAAGTTAATTATATGAAAACTTGTACACATCTATTACCATATCATCTCTAAGGGAGTACAAATCTAGCTAATGGAAGAGTGAAAAATGAGCAGAAGTGAATTATGATATGAGCTTGACTGAAAACCTGACTAATTCTGAATGAATCAATGTGGTTCAAGTGAAAAAACTTATCAAACAATGATCCAAGTGGATCTCTAAAAAGTACCAGTGGCATGGTAAGAAGGCTCAAAAATAAAAGTGGAAGAAACTCTATAAACTTAGCGTCGGATGAAAGTGCTCATCATCCTGATTCCAATGGTGTGAATGCCACTCAAATTCAAGTTCATATGAAGAAGATAGAGAAAGTCACAAATCAAGTTTGACTTAGATATGTGGTAGGAGGAAGATGATGTGCCAAACACTCTCAAGGAATGGGGAAGCACCAAGTGTTAGGATGCCGTTGGCCTCACATATCAAAGATCATAGAAGGAAGGACATAAAGTTCAACAAAATTGGCCCCAAGCAAGTCAGGGTTGCGATGCAATATATCACAATTGCAAAGTCAGGCTGTGATTTGCGATATCGCAATCACACATTGCAAAAAGGAAAAGGTTAAAAGAATCAGCCTCTGAGGAAAGCCAGGTTGAAATGTGATATATCACAATTGTAGAACCATGTCATGATTTGTGATATCACAATCATAGTTCACAAAGGGGAAAAATTCGCATAATGTACCAAAAATTGGTCGTTGTCGATTGAGTATGGGCTTCCGAACTTAATATCTTAAATGTTGTGTTTAATATCTCGTTCAGTTGACGGTCATCGTCGGGTGTATGTTGTAAAGGTTTCGGTCTATATGTCAATGGAAAATGTTACTTGTGATTTTCCATGGGTTATCAATGTCAATAAAGTCGTCGGTTAAGGAGTAAGCATTGATCCTTCGTATTCATCCACCATTTGAGGTTTACTGCGGTAAACAGTCCATGGACTATTTTCCCATGTTTGAAAGGGCTATTGACACATACTATTCAGGGCCCCTAGAATCTCTACCTAAAACAAACTCGTCATCTAAAAGTTGTCTTTTGTTTGGAAATGCCCGAAATTTGAGGAGTTAGCCACCAGCATATATATTTTGGACTGTTCGCATAGGAAAAGGGGAGGACACTAACTGATAGTTCATAACTATATGCGATAGTAACCCAACCCAGTAGCAGGGGCTAGAAGCTCACCTTGAGTAACAGGAAGGTTTTGAGAGGTTGCATAAAGCCTGATTATCTGAATTGGGTGTTCGGATAGGTATTTTTGCATGATTTCTCTCCAGGATTTTGGTGATACTGTCTGTTTCTGAAGCTAGGCTCTCCATTCTTTTTCCATCTTCCATCTTGGAGGTATAAGGATTGTAATTGAATGTTTCTTGTACTTTTATCACTTTTTATAACACTTAATGAAAGAAAATCTCCCCACTATTGAGCAGGGCCCAGGGATGTAGTCCAAATTGGACAAACTCTGTAATCAAATCTTTGGGTCATGGTTTCTTGCTTATTGTGTTATTTCCACATTTTTATATGTTCTTTTAAGTTCCGTGGTTAATAATATCTATTTCACGTAATTCTAATGTATCTATAAGTAAAATATCTTGGATTAAGTTTGGTATCAGAGTAGGTCTTTGTTGATGTGAATTGCATGAGTATATGCTAAACCAGAACAAGCTATGAAAAGGAAAAGGAATTCTTAAGTCCTTTGATCCTAAAGCAATATGTGCATAATGAAGAAGAAACATGGAAAATGAAGAAACTCATTGGGAAGAGGAAAATAATTTCTGTAAGGTATTTTACAGTATGGAAAAGAAGGTGGGTAAGCTGGTTTTAGAGTATGAGAAGGAACTTAGGCACGCGAAGCAAGATGCCAATGACAATAGGTCAGCAAATCATGAAGGTGGTGGTGAAGAGCCTCCTCCCTCTCCTTATTCAAGTGATGGTTCTCATCACTCTAATCACGATTCCAAACATACATCTAAGAAATCATTCTTCAAGCTAGAATTAAAGTTTGATCTACCCATGTATAATGGAGAGTGTAGTATAGAAAAACATAATAATTGGATAAGAAAAATAGAGGTTTACTACCAAATACAATAGATAGAAGAAGATGAGGCAAAAGTTTAGTTAGCATCTCTTTGGCTGAGTGGAACTTCTCTCATTTGGTGGGAGAGAAAGTTGCAAAAGGGAAACAAAAATTTGGGTAATCTTCTTTCCTCTTGGTCCAACTTTATTTCTGCATTGAAATACCAATTTTACCCTTGGGTTTATATAAAAAGGTACTAATGGAATGGCAATATCTAAGGCAAGGTAAAGGAAAAAATGTGCAAAGATTCATTGAAGAATTTTAGAAACAAGCATTGAATTTGGGCATCTCACTATATTCACCCAAGACTGTAACTAAGTATGTTGGTGCGCTAAATAGTTACATAATATACTCAATATTATTGTTTGAGCCTACTATAATTTTTGTGACCAGTGTAAAGCCAATTCATCTTGAAATCTAAGGCAAGAATGACAGAGATGTTCAAGCCAAGAAAACACCATTCAAACCTCAGTATGGAAAATTGCAGAAGAAAGGAAAGGCGAAGGATAAGAAGATTGTCACAAATGAGGAAGGGGATGGATCAATTCCATCTTGCATGCATTAGAAGAGAGAAGGGCATGATGATGACTATTCTTGGAATCTACATCTAGAGCTGAGACCAAAGAGATTCAACGGAAAGAGAAAGAAAAAGGTAATGGGAACAACGTAGCAGGACCTTGGATCAGATTTTGATGATGAGACATTGATCAAAGTCATGGGTGCAAAAGTTACTCCTTCTATTATTAATAATTTAGATTCAACTATAAGTACTAGTTATTTGAATAAGCCTATAAGAAATGAGTGAAATATAATTGAAATATTCCACATCAGAGTTATTATAAAACACACAAAGAGGTAAACTCTATTAAATTCAGGTTCCCAAGCAAATTTAGTCCAAGATTCCTTAGTGAAAATGTTAGGCCTTGAAACTAAGCCTTACGCGAGTCCATACTTGCTTCGTTGGTTAAGAGATAAAGAAGAATTACAAGTAACCAAGCAGTGTAGGGTGATATTTGTTATTGCTTCCAAATTAGTTGATGAGGTAGAGTTATATGTTGTGCCTTTGGATATCTGTGGAATTATCTTGGGAATTCTGTATCTATAAGATAGAAAGGTAGTTTTATTTTGGCATGAAAATAAATATCACCTCACGAAGGATAGGGTAGAAAATATAGTTAGAGATCATCATACACAAGTTAGCCCTAGCTTCGTGAGTGAAGGATAGATAAAATGACTAGTTAACTCCAGTAAAGGGTACTTGCTCATGGTAGTGAGAGAAAAAGAGGCCGAGATGGCTAACACTTTCAAAGGTTGTGATCCTGATCATAAGAAAAAATTGTTTAAAATTATTTCTGACTATGATGGATTGTTTCAAGAACCAAAAGGATTGCACCAAAAATGGGAAATAAAACATGAGATCCATTTACATCATGATTCTCCTTTACTAAATATTGGCATGTGTTAGTGTCAGTCTTTGCAGCCTTCCTCTAGTGATTAAACATGCTCTTACAAAGTGATTTTAAGGTGTCAAGGTCAAATTTTGTCATTTCAGTGAGTCTTCAAGCAAAATTTGGTCACTAGGTATTAGGTCTAGGGTTTGCTTTTACTCCTTCCAAAGTTGTCCAAATATCGTTCCATGTCACCATTTAGCTGAGTGTACCATCATTCAGAGATTTTTCATCATTGTGTCAAGTTCCACTGGGTCATTTTATACTTTGTTCATGCTTTAGTTGCACCTAGGTAAGGTTCATTTCCCTCTCCTAGGGTTTTGAAACTAATTTCTCTTGGATGGTCAAATAATCAGAAAAACTTGTATCCTAATGTTCATACACCTTCCCCTATCCTTAATGTACCTTATTAAATACTTCCCATCACTAATATCCCTCAAATTCCTCATTTTCGCACAAACCCTAGTTTCTTGCTACAACTTGACAATTTTCTAGGCTAGGCCTGTGTTTTTCCCTTTTGGACCCCTTCCCCTCACTCAATATTTGAAATTCAACTTTCTCCTACTTCCTAACATCCCTCCCTACATCCAAAAATTTTCTCAAGAATTTAGAAGCCCCTTATCCCCTTCATTTCACTCCATTTCAACAAATCCCCTGTTCCACACATCGTGATAGGTTTTACTCCAATGATGTTTCTGAGCAAGAAAATATGAAATTGGAAAAACCGATATATTTTTTTGTCCACAATAAACCAAGGAAGAAAAAAATCCTTCACGTTTTACACAGGTGTCATGGTTTTAGAGAAATGTCAAAAATACATTTGCCTCGGGAGAATTGATGCACCTCTGAAGTGACCTTGGGAAAATCAAGATTTATCCTAGCTTGGTTGGCCAAATGACTTGTTTGATGAGTCAAATACTAACTAGACACAAGGAGATTTCCAATAAGATATCATGAGCTCAATTTGATGTTGAGGAAGACCTCCAAGTTGACTGCAACAACACTCTACCTTTAGGAAGCCTCATTTTACACATTTTGACCAGTCTTGTGAGATTGGATTTGTTAGAGGGAAAATTAACTTCAAATTGAAGATTTTCAGTTGGGTTGGAAATTAGACTCAATAAGCTTTCCAATGTGCTATCGTATACCCAATTGGAAACTAGGAAGGCCTCCAAAAGTCTCCTATAAAAAGCGCTATGCATAGGGTTTGGTGGCGCAGCGCATTGGGTTTGGTCGCGCGACGCATTGGGTTTGTGGCACGACGCATAGAGCTGGAAGCCTGATTTCACTCACAAACTCTCCCAAATTGAAAAATTTCCTCAATATTCTTGTGTTCAGGTAAGTTAACATTTCTCCCATGACCAATGAATGAGTTACCTTGGTATTTATGATGGTTTAGTGAGATAAAACTGAAACCCTACCCCCTTGCAATTTTTGCTCAGAAAACAATTTCTTAGGGTTTACAATTGTGTTTTTTGCTGCCACCTCCAAACATTTCTCACTCCCTCACTCTTTCATTCTCTCATTACATTTTATCAAATGATTCCCCCAATCCCCATATCCCTAAGTCTACTAATTCTAAAACCCTAATTGCTTTCCCACACCCTAGTCAAATACCCCAAACCCTAATTGTTGTCCCAAGAACCTAAGTACTATTCCCTAAAAACACTATTTCCAAAACAACTTGACAACAACATTCCCAAAACCCCTCATACACTTTCCCCTTCATGGTCCCTCCTATATCTTTAACCTTGGTGGAAAAAAATTGAAAACACTATAAATCTCCTACTACTCATCAAGAAAACTCACCCACTAGCAAACATGGAGTCTGATCCTTCATATGACCGTGATGAAGAGACAGACACTGGAGAAAATAAATAAGTAGCTTGAGGATCAACAAGTGATTATGGAGTTGCAAAACATTCGGGAGAATTGCCTAGCTACCCAAAGGAGGATGGTAGAGCTCACTTCACTTGAGCAAGAGATCAATGCCGATTTGGAGTATTGGCTTGAAAGAGTCAATATCCACTTAGAGAGGTTGTTGAATAATTCCAACAAGGAGAAGACATTGTTGACACATATGGCATATCATTACATGGAGAGAAACAAAGTTTGCAAGGTGAGAATTAGGAGCTTAAAGGCAAAATTGAAGAAGGCATCAAAGAGGTGAAAGGAGCATGATCGACTTCAGATATTGGCTGAGGCTTCCTTTGACCAAAAACATATTTAATGAAGAAGATTCAGCCCAAATTTCAAAAAATTTGGGGCATTTTTTGCATTTTTGAAACTTTTGGCACAAAAAACAGGATTTTTTTCCCTATGCGTCGCGCCACGTTGCGCTCGCTTTTGATAGGAGCCTCCAAAGTACGAAAACTCAGAATTTTTGGAATTTTCATGGAAAAATATGCTTGCCTACCCATGGCCAAGAAAGTTGGACAAGTTTTGAGCCCTCAAAAAGGTCAAAAACACTCAAAAAATGACCTTACTACCCCTATTTTGACACACAAGAAGTAGTGTTGGGAGAACTGAATGTTGGAAGGGAAAATGGAGGAGAAATTGAAAAATTCCACTTGGGTTAGAAGGTAGATAGGAATAACTTTCCAACAAGAACACTTGGAGTGAATTTGGACACCGAAAAGGCCTTCAAAGTTGGCTTCAAACAGGCGCTACACATAGCGAATCAGGCGCGGTTGATAGAGGAAATTTTGCCAGTTTGACCAAGTATTGCTCTATTTTTCGCCCAGCTTTGACCAGTTTGACTTTTTCACTTTCTTAATGTCAAATTTGTGATGTAATTTCATGTACATTGATGGATCATGATGTAAATATGTCAAATTTTCACTTTTGTAGGTAGATTCATCAGTTAAAAAGTTGCTTGAAACTGAATGAATCAGTTCCCTTGTTTCTAGAGGCACTCTGTTCCACTTCCTGATTTCTATTTCTTAGTTTAGAATTAGTTGGAAAAGCTCTTAAACATGTGAGCTCAACCCCTAGAGGCTAGGATTAGCTATGGTTTATCTATATTATGTAGTTTTTCAGTTCTTAGCATGGTTGGACTCTTGAGAAAGTAAGGAGCTTCATTGTACACTCATATCAGCATTTTGGCTAAGGAATTGAAACTAGGGTTTGTAGCACTCTTTGGCATCCCTGTGGGATTTTGTTTTGGTATAGTGCTTTCTTATGTATTTGTGAATTTTCTTATGTATTATGTATGTCATTTTCCCTCTTATTTCTTCTTAGCTAAATCAAACAAGAGTGTAAGTAGAATACATTGAAATTGCAGTCCTCTACTTGAAGTTTGCTTTAGTTTCTTGATGTTTTCAACTATTTGGAGAGGATCCATGGCTTCTCTTTCCCTCTTAAACTCCTCCTCTATGTAATCCATTCATATCATTCGCTTTAGAGTGCCAAATACAGTTTCCTACCTTGCACCATTGAGCCCTCTGTGAGACTGAGCCTCATTCCCTGCACCCCAATTTACTTTTCCATTAGAGCCCACAAACACATCATTTTATCCAATCAAAATCCTTACACATATACCTAGCCTAAGATCAGTAGCTATATCAGTCAGCTCAAGCCCTTAGGGATCATAATTTGCTGAGGTTGACCTGGAGAGAGCCCTCTCCTGACCTGGTAGGGCTAGCTACCAGGTTGAGCGTGGTTTGATGTTGGTCCTGGATCCTACCTTTTCAGCCTGAGGTAAATCTAGGCTCTAACAGCATGTATAGGATAGCTTCTATCAAGATTGAGTAGATCAAGAAATAGGTGAAGGAGTTGCTCAATCAAGGGGTCATTAGACTGATTTCTTGTCTGTGTGGCTCACTGATCATGTTGGTTCCAAAGAAAGAAGTCACATGGAGAATGTGTGTAGACTACAAGGTGTTAAACAAAATTACAATGAAGAATCAATACCCTCTCCCTCACATTGATGAATTATTATATCAGTGGTAAAATGTTGTCTGTTTTACAAAACTAGATTTGCATAGTGGATATCACCAGGTTAGAGTTGCAGAACAAGACATTTGGAAGACTGCATCCAAAACCAAACATGGGTTGTTCAAATGGATGGTGATGCCATTCGTACTGTGTAATTCTCTAACCACATTTATGATGGTAATGAATGATCTATTTAGTCCTTTTATTTATAATTTTGTGCTTGTATGTCGGGACGATATTCTTGTTTATCGTAGGACATGGGATGAACATGTGAAGAAAGTGCTTGATGTTCTGAAAAAATAAAAATTGCATGTAAAATAGTCAAAGTGTGATTTTGGGAAGACCTATCTGGTTTATTTAGGTCACATAGTCGGTAATGGATAATTGAAAATAGATCCCTCTAAGGTAGATGTGATTATGAAATGTCCTGAACCCACAAATGATATAGAGGTCAAAAGCCTTTTGGTCATGGTACAGTTTTGGAGAAGGTTCATTGTGAACTTCTCTGTTATCGCGGACCCCTTAAATGCATTGACAAGTGTTAAGTAGGCCTTTCAATGGGGAGGAAAGTAGTATAAATCCTTCGAGACATTGAAAGCGAAGATTAGCCCAACAACAATGCTAGCCTTACCAGACCTTCAACAAGATTTTGAGATTGAAAAAAATGCCAATGGATATGCCAGGGGCATTGTATTGATGTAGCAAAGGGAGCCTGTATGTTACCATTTAGAGACTTTCTCCCAGGCCATTACGAATTATCCCACATATGATAGGGAGTTGTATGCCTTATTTCAAAGTGTAAAGAATTAGAAACACTACCTGATCGCCAAGGAGACCATCATCCATATGGATCATCAACCCTTGTAGTACCTTCAGTCACAAGCCAAACTTCAACAAGCCCATCATTTTAGATGGATGGAATTCCTCCAGTAGTTTCATCTCGTAATAGAATACAATAAGGGTTCCAAATTTTTTTTAGGAAATATGCTTTCTTGCCCTCCTATTTTTGCATCTGTAGTTTTGCAAGATGCTTCTTTATCATTAGAAGGTTATGATAAATAATATGCTAACGATGATGATTTTAAAGAGATTTATGAAAAACAAACTCATGGACCACAGGTGGATAGATATTATTTGTAGGGAAAACTATTTTATCACCTAGAAAAGTATTCATACCCATTGATGAAAGCGTACATGTAATCCAAGAGGCTTATACCTCCCTTCTGTCTAGTCATTTTTGGGTTGAAAAAAACTTATGTCATTTAGAGAGCTTTTGTTTTTGGCCACATATGAAAAACATTGTGACTCGCTTTGTAAAGGGTTGTGTGTTGTGTTCTGTTTCAAATCCCTCTAATAGAAAACTTGGGCTCTACACACCACTCCCTATTCCGAGTCGAACATGGGAAAGTGTGTCCATGGATTTTGTAGGTGGTTAATGTATGTTTAGGAAAGGTCACGACTATTTGTATGTCATCGTCAATCATTCTAGTAAAATGTGTATTTTAATGCCTTATAAAAGGCAGGTCACTACTGAGCAGATTTCTCATATTTTCTATGGATGGGCAGACAAAGGTCGTTAACTTCACTGTGGTACACTTATTACGAGGCTACTATGGAAAACATCCCAAGTTGTGGGATGAACCACTTCCTTATGTGTGGCATTCATACAATCGAGCAACACATTCATCCACACAGAGCTCACCATTAGAGACATGTTTTGGATATCTACCAAGGGATCCCTTAGACATGGTCTTTGGAAAAGATGAGGATGGAAATGGATGAGGTGATAGGGACAAAGAAAAAAAGTTTATTTAGTGGATACAGGTGATTCATCAGGCAGTGCAAGAGCAATTAGAGAAGAATCAAGCTCAGTATAAAGCTTGACATGATAAGAATTGATTTCACCATTAGTTTCAAGTTGGGGACAATGTATGGCTCCATATCAACAATGATAGAATGAAGGAAGAAGGGATGAAATTGAGACCCATTCGATATGATCCCTTCACCATATTGGCAAAGATTGGGGACAATGCTTTTCGTCTTGACTTTCTCACTTATATGCAAATGTACTAAGTAGTAAATGTTGACAACCTAAAGCTTTATGAGCCTCCATTTATTATGGATAACAAAGAGGTTGCGTAGATTCCTACAGTGGAAGATTTTGCACCAAAGTATCTAGACAAGTTTCCCGAAGATATCATTCTTGACAAGAAAACCGAAAATTCACGATGGGGAAGTTTGGAGTACATTCATTTTGGATTCAAAGGAATGCATCTAAGTAAATATTAATGGATGGGGAAAGAGAAAATGAGGGATAAATTTCCTCACTTGCCAGTTGACTTAAAAGGATTTTGGCTGTCCAAAAGCTCTTAGTGGGGAGGATTGATCTAGGTGGATCTCTAAAACGTACCAGTGGCATGGTAAGAAAGCTCAAAATTCAAAGTGGTAGTATAAACTTAGAAGCAAATCAAAGTTCTCTTCATCCTGATTCTAGTGGTGCAAACGACACTCAAATCTGAGTTCATATGAAGAAGAAGGAGCAAGTCAAAGATCAAGTTTGACTTAGACAGGTGGCAGGATGAAGATGACATGGAAGACACTCTCAATGAATGGGGAAGAACCAAGTGGTAGGCTTCCATTGGCCTCGCATATCATAGATCACAAAAGGAAGTAGTTGAATTTAAACAAAATCAACCCCAAGCAAGTCAGGGTTGCGATGTGATATATCATAATCACAGAGTCAGGCTGCGATTTGTGATATCACAATCACAGATCGAAAAAATGGAAAGATTAAAAGAATTGGCCAGTCCCTAGAGCAAGCCAAGTTGTGATGTGATATATTACAATCATAGAATAATTTTTTGGTTTGTGATATCCCAATCGTAGTTCGCAAAGGGCAAACAATCACATAATGTACCAACCTTGTTTCCTGCCGATTGCGATATGGGCTTTCAGACCCCATATCTTATATGTTGTGTTTAATAGCCCGCGGGGTCCATGGTCATTGTAGGGCACCTGTTGTAATGGTTTATGTCTATACGCTAATGGAAAATACCAATTGTGATTTGCGATGGGTTATCAACGTTGCTGAAGTCGTCGGTTAACGAGTAAGCATTGATCCTTCATATTCATTTGTCCCTTGAGGTTTAATGTGGTAAACAGTCTATGGACTATTTTAAAATGTTTGAAAGGGTTGTTTCTACATACTATTTAGGGGCCTGAGAATATCTTCTTAAAACAAACCTGGCATCTAAAACTTGTCATAGTTTGGTACTACCCTAAATTTGAGGAGTTAGCCACCAGCATATATATTTTGGACTGTTCACATAGGAAAAGGGTAGGAGACTGGATGATAGTTCAGAAATGTGCACAACAGTAACCCAACTTGGTAGTAAGGGCTGCAACCTCACCTTGAGCAACAAGGAGGTTCCGAGAGGGTGTAGAAATCCTGATTATTTGAATTAGGTGTTTGAATATGCATTTTTGCACGATTTTTCACTAGGATTTTGGTGGTATTGTCTATTTCTGAAGTTGGGCTCTCCAGTCTTCATCCATATTCCAGATTGGAGGTATAATGATTGTAATTGAATGTTTCTTGTACATTTATCACTTTTTATACCACTTAATTAAAGAAAGCCTCCCCATTATTGAGCAGGGCCCGAAGGCGTAGTCCAAATTGGACAAACTCCGTAATCAAATCTTTGTTTCATGGTTTCTTGCTTATCGTGTTATTTCCTCATTGTTTTATGTGATTTTAAGTTCTGTTGTTAATAATGGTGGTTTCATGTAATTTTGATGCATTTATAAGTAAAATATCTTGGATCAAACAGAAGGAAATCAAGTATGTGAGGAGAGTCGCCATAATGACGACCATCAACTAATAATAGGAAAACTGATGGAACATTTGTGAAAGGATAGTGATAATTTGAAACAACACCTATACAAGCTAAAAAAAATTTAAAATCAAGCTACCATTAAGAGAAACAAGTAAAACAACACTCGCACAAGTGAAACAACAAAAAGTGACAGAAAAAGGTGGAAAAAGGCGATAAAAGAAAAACTCACCCGGAAAAGAAATGATGACCCCACTAAAGGTTCCTTGATCTCTTTAGGAATGTTGGAAAGATAAAATGCTCAAATGATCTCTAGAGGCATTAATTAGCTAGATTTGAGCAAATGAGGTTTTAGATGCACCTACCTGAGATCAAGGACAAAAGTGACACTTGGCGGAAACTTCTAAAAGTAGCAATGTGCCACCTTCGGGATACAAATAATGGATCCCTACTTCCTAGGGATGCTTTTTTTCCTTTATATTTATTGTTATTTTCCCAAGGGAAACTTTCCATGCAGACTGTCGAGAAAGACTACATAGCTCTGCAGAAGTAGGAAATTTTCCAGCTCAATGCATTGCCCAGTTTGTGAGCTTAGTGAGGGTTATGCGGTTTTGAGCTCAGTGCTATGATTATTTCCATGAATGCACATTTCATAAGCTCAAGGCTGACTTCCAGTTAGGACTATGCAATTTATATCATCAAAGTTGCTTGCCCTCAAGGATTTCCCAAATTTTGGAGGCAAGCCCAAAACTGTTGTGAGACGAAGTTGGGAGTTCAAGTTGTGATTTAGAAGGATTCAACTAAGTAATAAGACACACAAAAATGAAAATATAAGTCTTAGTCAAAGCGCAAATACCTAAATGAGTGCAAGTTGAGCTCCTATGGATTAGAAAGGAGGCTCCAAAATCGAAGCATTGATAAAAGTTTGGAGGGTGGTTGTAGTAGCTACAACACTAGCGACACATTAGTTGAACTCCATCTCTTTGTATGGATCTTGTCTCATGCAAAATAGGTCTAAATATTTTGGAGGTATTTTTAGTTCTTTTATTACCAAATCTTGTTCACTTAGCTTGATTTAAATATATAGTCCCTTCCATTCTCCTCATCAACAACACACATACCAAGCCAAGTCAAACTGGGTTTTTTTTATTGGGGATGAGGAGTATATAAATGCACAACTAAAATAATTGACAAACTCTTAGTTTTCATCTCTTATGTTTCTCCACTGCCAGCAGGCCTGGACAGTACCCTAGTGGAGTGACTTCAGGAACACAAGCATTGCTCTATTGCTAGTGATCCTGGACAGTACCTTGATGGAGTTACTTGCTTCACCTCTCTAGGCAGGAAGTCTTTCTCTTATTTCACCATTTATTTCATTTTCACTTTTTTTCTTTTTATTTGTTCAAATAATTATGCATAGGAACTTATTTATTTCATGGGGGTTGAAGAGAGATCCCAACTTATTGAGAGCATAAGAGGTTTTCCATTCAGATATATATACATTTGAAATACTTGTTAAGGTTTTCCTCCCCTCCTTACTCTACTTCACTTATCTCACAAGGATTAACTGAAAGTAGAAGACCGATTAGATTAGGTGATACTAGTTAAAGTGCAAGAATCATGATTTCATTATGACTCTCCCCAAAAGGAAAGTAATTTCCATCATAGTATCATCGACTAAAAGAAATGCAGGATTCACACAAGGAGAGGGAATTTACAGATAAACAAGCATTGGCAGTAGCACAACTTTCTCTTGGATTTCATAGAGCTTGTCTAGGAAGCAAAACGGGGTCTCATGCAGAAACTAACCTATAACTAAAAATAGAAAAATGAAAGGAAAGAAGTGGATTAAAAGTGAAATGAAGTACAACAAATGAAAGGAAACAACAAAGAAAAGAAAAAATACTCCTACTTCTAACCTAAAAAGTGCATAATCCAAACTTATGTGAAATGATACTTCCAATTTAGCCATCGGTGCATTGACTAGCCTATGTGGGTGAGGGAATGCATGTTTTTTTTTTTCTACATTAAGACTAACCTAAGTACCCACGGGGGATTTGAACCGGTGACCTATCGCAAGGAGTGCCTTAACAGCGCACCCATTCACCGTCAATCCAAAGCCCCGTGGGCGTGAGGGAATGCATGTTAAGGAAGATATACAAGAAAATTAGTAAACAATAAAGATAGAACAGTGTAAACCAAAATGTTAGAAGTTTGAATATATACACAAAAAAGTAAAAGAGAAAAGTGCATGAACGACATTTTGTGATTATATTATGGTGTCTTGACACATGGCAAGTTAAAGACATACAAGCACAAACTTTCGAACTGCAAAGGAGAGTGAACATAAAGAAAGGAAAAAAAATCATTTTGCAACTGTGTTTTACATGTACAACTCCTCCAATGACTGAGTGATAGGATTGTGTAATACATAAGGAGGATCCAACAATTGTAAGACAAATTGATCTCAATATGTGCGATAGGGTGATGAGAAGCCTCAGAAGAGTCAGCACTATTCTAATCAGAAGTGGAACTAACCTCAAGGCTATGTGAACCTGACATAACCATCAACTCGGGCTGAAGTGTCTCAATAGCTTGGGAAAGTTCCAACTCATCAGATGGTAGATCAACACGGATTGGTGGCTATGAAATATTAGCAGTGGAAAGTTCAAAATTTTGACCTAATGGATCAATAAAGAGTTCATGACAACCACGATAAAAAACTTTAGGATCAAAGGCAGAGGCATGCTCATGATATGATGAATCACAAAGAGGGGAAGATAAAAAATGATAAATTTGACCCTCTAAGTTTTCAGAAATATGAGATGAGAGATTAGGAAAATCAAGATTATATTATTCATCCCCTGCACATCTCAATGAAAAACTGACATCCCACATGCTTTTTGAATGATCAAAAGTAGTAACATCATCAGGAACTAAATTTTCACAAGATTCAACAAAAATGAAAGAATCGCAGGAAATGTTAGAATGGTGAAGGGGAGGTGTGGAAGGAACAAAATCATACTTCATTGCATATTCTTGTTCAACTATGGGATCCCCCATATAATCATCATGAATGATATTGAAAGTTGCCTGCTCAAAACCAACTCCATCCAACACTTAATCCTCATAAACATCACAAGAGATATTTGAAATACGTGAACAAAACACATCATAATATGGAGGATCAAAAGGACGAAAGGATGGATGAAGAGGAGATAAAACTTCATCAAAATCATCATATTGACAATCCAAACCTGCAATGAAATTATGAATGTGTGAGGTGGGAAAATATGTTGGTAGATCAACAGATGAGCTTTCAGCTTCTCCTTCCTGAGCCTGCAAAACTAGAGTTGTTTGATGAGAGGAGTACGAAGGGTCTCTTGGCAAATCAACCTTGTTCATAGTAAATTTATAATCTCTAGCATCGAGGTACATTAGGAGTGGCTCAAAATATTATAACTCGTGCGGATTTTCTGAAATGTGAACAAGATATTGAAATCTTCGTATCAAGAACTTGCTATTAACTTCATCTTTCGGATATTCTAAACGCAAATGCACAAAACGAATGCGAAAATGATGCAATGATTCATTAGGAAACTTTTCAATTCTAAAATTTTCTTTCCCAAACATTTATGATCGAACATATCAAAAGTGTGAGACATTTTTGTGACGATATGCTCAAAAGAGTGTATGCAGGTATCGGTCAATGTGTGAAACCACTTCCTTACACGCCTTTCGAACATGAGGATTAACAACCTACAAGCATCCATTATATTCAATGTTGTTCTATGTGCATAATTCAAGAAAGTAAATAGTATACTCAAGCAAGGTTGTCTCACCCTCGTCATCGAATTTAAGGGTTAACAAGTCATCTACAATGCTCTCCGGCACTTGCAGACTTACATCAATGGAAAAACATGACAGGATTATGATTGTGTAAGAAGTCATTAAATGTGTGCATAAATTCAAAACAAACTTCAAGGGTTCAACTTGTCATCTTCCCCTCTTTCTAGCACTAGAAATGTTGACGGTGTTGGACCTGCCAACATTCATGGAATCTCCCCGATATGCATTCCCTACCAAACCTCACACCTTTTGGAGTAAGAGTCCCAGTGGTGGGTGGTAATGTTATGCCTTGACTGTGGAAAGGTAGAGAGAGAAGTATGATAACTTTGGGTGAGACCAAGTGTGTGACCCTGTGGAGAGTCAAGTGTTATGAATGAAGGTTCTAACACACGAAGGGAGAAGGAAATACACCCCTTGGAAGCCTACAATAGTACACAGACTGAAAGGAACACATGAGCAAAATGACATCAAAAGATAATATGAAAAATATTTCACAAGTTAAAGTGATGAATTAACACAAAAACATGCATTCAACAAGATTGATACATTACCGTTGAGAACACCTTCTCCTCCAAAGAAGTATACTCGTTGTATGCTACAGAGAAGCCAAGAGTCTTCACAATACTCCCAAGATCCTTCTAATCATAAGCCTAGCCAGAATCTTGTCTCCCAAAAGGGTTATGAGGTTCTATTTCTAATAAGAGGGGGCGACTCTTCAACTCCCCTTTGTGACATTTGGACTACCCTCATGAATCTTTAACTTCTTTACAAAATGACACATTACATTACATGATGACTCTTCATATTCCAATACTGGCACTTGGAATTTCATTTACAAGATAATTAAAAATAATATTACATTTTACACTCATACCCATATAGGACAAAATAGGGTAGAGACAACTTGACAGCTTAACATGACAAGACACTATGAAGCTTGGGTTTGGGAACACTCTAGCTTAGCAACTTCCACTTTATGCTTCTCAGTCATGTATCAATGCCAAGCTTGATACTATGTGATGACATCCCCAAACTGAATGATGGTGTCGAGTTGGAGGCAGACTCTAGCATCCATAGCATTTGGGTACAATGATTTGGAACTAGTCTTAACTTATTTCTCGAGCAAGACCAACATGGTTCTAATCTAGATGGGACCATCAATATAGTTTTGCATGTTTTTTTTGATTAGATATAAATCCTCCCTGGTGGAAATATGTCTTAGCTACTCCAAATACTCTTTAATCTCCTTCCTAACTTGGTGATTTCATTTAGCTTTAGAGAGTGAGATGACTGATGGGATTTTGTGGGTTCTCACCATGAAGTCCAAACTGTTATACAACCATACATATGAGACCTGAATGTTTCCAATGAATGAAGCAAGCTTCTTGTTGTTATCAATCAACATTCAAACTCTTGCTTTCTCCAACTCTGCCCATGACTTCATCTTATTTACCAAGTAAGTCGTGCCCCTTTGTATCATGTCTTCCATTATTGCACAATGGTGATGACAATTTGCACATTCCTAAGAGTCATGAAAATTACTTTGTATGTTGTTGCAAGATATGCAAGTAGACAACTACCTTATGTATGGTCATAAGCTCCTAATAGAGGTACCCCATGGTCCCTCCAAGTGTTGATACTTCACCAAGCATCATTGCTCTCATTTCCCCACAAGTAGACCTATGCGAAGACTGTGTTTTGTGTTGCTATGCAGAGTTGTTCTATCTCTTGTTGGGTAGCCTATATATTTTCTACCAATTTCTTACTCTCTTCTGTCAAATATTGATTTTTTCATATTTTCACATCCATAAAGGCCAAATTGGCTTTGGACATGGCATTTGGATTCTTGCTAGTGTCCGCCACTATCACCCTTTCTCTAATGAATGCAGTTGATGCATGACCATCTAGAAAATTCTCTCTAAATGCTCATAAAATCCTCTTATGAAGTTCATTATATGACATATTGTACACATCCATTACTGGATCATCATCAAGAGGAACTATGTCCCCTTCCTCACTCGGGGTTAACTCTGCGGCTGGACGTGGTGGAGACTAAACGGTGACCTATGGTGCACTGGGCATCAGGTCAACATCTTCATCATGTACTTTGGGTTCCAATTGTCTGCAACTTCAATCAACTCTTCAATTTACTGAGCAAGCTCTCAATCCTGAATTTGTTTGCTCTCCCCCTCTACTATTGGTTGGTTATGTCCTTTATTTTCAACTTGAATCGACGTTGTTGCACCTTTCCTTTATTCTTCTTCTTGCTTCTTCTTCACCTGTTTCTTTTTCATCACTTATTATCATTCTTCCCATAGTTCTTGTTATGCTTTGTACTCCCTCTATTATGCTTCCTGCAAGCTCTATGTTTCTCTCTTCCTATGCTTTGCTCCCTACTTCCCCTGCTTCCTCTACCAAAGTTACTTGCATAAGGAATGAATATACTTTTACTCTAAAAAAAAATTCTCCCTCTATTTTATTATCAAGTTTTCTCTTTCCCCAATCTTGTATTGGATTTCTTCCTTCTGCTGCCACTGCTAGACTTGTTTGCATGTTAGTGTTGACTCATTTTCTATAAACAGTTGATTGTTCGCATATATTGGCATGTTAACTAGTGCTTACTCAACTTCTTCCCCAATATTTCTTTCAGTAGTCTCTCTTGAAGCATCTCTCTCTAGTGCCATGTTAAAAAAGAATGTTGGAGAGAAGTTCTTCACAAGTGTGGTACCTATGGGACAAAAAGGATACTCATGGGAAGCAAACATTAGCTTCAACGAATCGACTTTCAAGGCATGATCAACCAGTAAATCGAGCATTTGATGGGAAGGAATACACAATTTTCATTGGAAGGAGGAACTAGCTTCCTGTGGGAACTACGCATTGCACAGTACCAGTAGCCAGCCATGAAGCTTGTGGCTTGAGATTGCATAATCCGCAGTCCCAGCCTAGGTAGAGAGTAGGAGAGATTGCACATTGCGTAGTCTCAGTGGCCAAGGTGATAGGTTGAACCTTGGAATTATGCATTGTGGAGTCGGAGCTAGCTAGTATGGCACACTACACAGTTCCACAGGCCAAACATGTGGCTTGAGTGTCAGGATGGCATAGTGCCTAGCTGGACAAGGAAAAATCCGGCCAAAGGAAGTAAAGATCTACCTGGTGGAAGTGTGAAAAACGAGTAGAAGTGAATGATGATGTGATCTTGAGGGTCAAAATGACTAAGTGTGAATGAATCAACGTGGATTAAGTGCAAAAAATGATCAAACAGAAGGAAAATCAAGTATGTGAGGGGAATCGCCACAATAATGACCATTATAGAAAAAATGAGAAAACTGATGGGAAATTTGTAAAAGGCAAGAAATAAATTCAAACAAAACCTCTAAAAGGTAAAACAAGTTGAAATTCCAGCAACCATGAAGAGAACGAAGAAAAACAACACTCGCACAAGTGAAACGACAAAAACTGACAAAAAAAGTGGCAAAATGAGATAAAAGAAAAACTCACCCAGAAAAGCAACGATGACTCCACTAAAGGTCCCTTTATCTTTTCGAGAATGCTATAGCTCCAAGATCGAATGCTCGAATGAGCTCTAGAGTTGTTGATTAACTAGATTTAAGAAAATGAGGTTTCATGACGTGCATGCTTGAGATCAAGGACAATAGTGACACTTGGTGGAAACTTCTAAAAATAACAATGTGCCACCTTTGGGATATTAATAATGGATCCATACTTCCTAAGGATTCTTTTGGCCCTTTAGCTTTCTTCCTTTTTTTCTAGATTAAACTTGTCATGCACACTACTGGGAAATACTACGCAGTTCTGGGGTACTTAGCAACTTTTCGGCTTAGTGCATTGTGCATTTTATGAGCTTAGTGAGGGTCATGTAGTTTCTGGGCTCAGTTCTAAGCTGTCTTCCATGAATGCACAGTTCTTAAGCATAAGGCTATATACCAATGAGGACTATAAAATTCCTATCATCAAGGTTTCTTTCCCTCATGGAGTGTGTAGTTTTTGGAGGCAAGCCTAGAACTGCTCTGAGACCAAGTTGGGATCAACTTGTGACTTAGAAAGATTCAAGTGAGAAAAAACAAGAGAAATGAAAATATAAGTCTTAGTCGAAGTGTGAATACATGGATTAGTGCAAGATGAGCTCCTACTGATACAAAGGGAGGCTTCAAAATCGAAGCACAAGAAAAAAATTTGAGGGTAGTTGTAGCCACTACAACAGGCCTCCAGCCTGAAGATGCATTACGACATTGAGGAGGTTGATGTGGATATGGTTGAAAGGAAGAATAGAATTTTGGGGAGAATAAGTCTATGGAGAGGGAATAGAACAAGTTGAATGGTTAGGAGGACATCAATACTTATAATGTGCATTATAATTTGTATTGAAAGGAGAGGGGTAGTTCCTACCTTGTTGAAAATTTCATGAGGGTTTGTCACCTTTTTTAATTGAAAAAGCATAAATACTCCATAATCCCTTATGCTCCTTTGCATACAAATTTCAAAGCTAGAAAATATGGAGTATATTTCTGAGTGGAGTGATTTTCTTCACATACATAACATATTTCTATGACATCTACATCGCACTCATCCCTGGGATGTGTTTTAGTGAATTTAGGGAAAAATATAGCTAATGCCCTTTCTACTTCTTCTTGTTTCCTCTTGATTTGTAGTGTATCCATATAAACAGTAAAGGTGTATAATATCTCAGTCTTCATGTCCTCTAGAATACCTCCTATCTCACTTTTAGTAATCAAGGAGGAGAAAGAGGGACTTATCGAACTTTTTTTTCTCTACCTCTTGTTTTAGAATCCCTTGAGTGATTTTTGAATATCATTTTGATATCATCATAGTTGAACTGATATATGTCTGCATTGGCTAATTAGTTTATTGTATCCTTCAGTTCTTCGCTAACTCCTCGTAGTAGGACTAACTTCAAGGAATCTAGATCTAGGGTGCAATTATGCGCTAACCTATAACTCAAATTAAATATTTCCTCAAGATCTTCCAAAGGTTTGTCTACTCCTTTAGTCATTTTAAATGTTTCATCTCTGGTGTGTCTTTCTTTTCAATTTTCTCCCGAGAGGTGATGTGGTCCCCTATCGAAGAGTCGCATCCTTGAGAGTTGAAAGGAAAAATTTGAGTTTATTCTCATTGATTGCATAGTCATTAGTCATGCATACTACAACAAAATGAAACCTAAAAGTGTTAGGATATTCAGTAGTCAAACCATAGAAATGTGGAAGGACAAATGGATTTTTTTTTTTTCATTTTGGCCTCTCTATCTGTTTCTATAATGGAGAATGTTAACAATTCTAGTTTTCTATGTTCCTCCATGTTACTCGTGGTATGTGAAGGTCTTTCTCCTTTTGCAAGGTCCTCTGATATCCTTGATTTCTCACCAAAAAGGGCCTCAATAGTCCCTGTGGATAGTGTAGGAGACTCCCAATTACTAAAAAGTGGTTGGATACTAGTGGAAGTGGGGATTTTTGGTAAGAATCTTCCAGTTCTATCCCTAACCCTTTGAGGCATAAAAGGAAGAAATATATTTTTTTAGTTTCTGTAAAAAAATTGGAAATGAAAAAGTTAATGCAATTTTTCTTTTATCAGAAAATGAAATGAAAGATAGAACAGGTCAACTAAGATATAAGACAATACATAATTTTACACCTCCTTCTCAACGACACCAAAAAATTATGGCCCTCAGTATTGCAACAATAATTTTATAATTCCCAAGGGTCTTAGCTTTAACTGTTAACACATGGCTCATAAAAACTTAAGAGAGGTCAAAACTATATGTGCATTAAGAATTATCTCTTTCTTTGTTGAATTTTATGTAGTTGGAAGTATTGAGAAGAAATATGGTTATAAGAAGACCATTCTAATTGTTATATGATACAGACAAAACTTGAAATTGCAAGGAATAGATGATAACAAGAAATCCTATGCTAATTGTAGTAAAGGTAGGAAAACCATCTTAACTAAAATGAAATGAAAGAATATATATGCTATTGTGAAAAGAAAGAAAGCACGCTACTAAAGTAAAAAATCGCCAATAATAAACCCTAATTTTGTAGGAAAGAAGAAATTTCTACAGTGATCTAGGTTAAGGCATCTACTTGGTCTCTCTACTTCAAAATTTCATTCTCATGCTTCCAGGGACATTGTAACACATCAAAAAAGGGGAATCATGTTGAATTGAAATTTAGACAAGTTTCAAAATTAAATTGCAAACTATTATAGGAGTCTCTATTTTGCTACAGGAGATTGTCTAGTGAATAGAAAAATGGCATAAAGGCAAGGTTAAAAAGAATACAAAGCTAAGGAAGGGCTAAGAAATGGTTGGGAACACATGTCAAAGTCATCACATCAACGTTCGTATGGTTTCTTCAACAAGATACGTGGTTATAGGGTTTCCTATAGTTGCAAAACAAAGGACAACAAAAACACAGTGAAACAGTAAATGATGGATAGAAAATGAATAGTAGAAACCAAACTGAACTGAAATGCATAAAAAATAATTTTAGTTGATCTATGTAACCAATATCACTACTATTATCTAATGCTTAGATTCTTTTTAAATAGAGACTATTCATTAATCATCTAATTACCCATTCATAAAAGCAATATTTAAGAATAAACTACATAAATGAAAAAAGGCATCAATAGTAATGGTACTGAAGGGGTATTCAATAACTGGGGCAGACCCAAGGAAGCTCAAAACCATAAAAGAGAAGTAGACCAAAAATTAAAACCAAAGACAACTTTCATTATTTGAATAATTTTTGGTGCATGTTAAAAGGTTGCATTACTTGCAAACTAGACTTTCTAATGCTCTACATTGTTATTTTATTGCTTCTTCTCACTTCCTAACGGACTATTCAAGCCCTCTATTTAAGAATGAGGTGAAATATCCTGGAAAGGAGGATTTTTTCCCATCCCAAATCCCTAGAAAACAAGATCATGTTCCCTAGGTGACCAACCAACAATAGGAAGGAGTATTTATTGTCTTAAGCCAGGGAATTTTGAACCTTGCATAGTAGGGGGTATGGCCCACAAATATGTCTCTATGAATCTGCTTGTAATCTATTAAAAATCCTCTTAATATCATGCATAATAATATATTAGACACATAAATCACGAAAAACCTCTTTAACCCTCCTAAGAACTCATTTAAGCTAAGAAAGTGTTATCAAGTTCAAAAGTAAGGCCTAATACAACAATTATGTGACTAGGAGAGGTTATATAGGCCTTACATTTTACCTAATTGAGATTTCCATCAATAGCATAGAATAAGTAAAGCATACTACACAAATGTCTAACACACAACACATATGTGCACTGAAATTCATGAAGATCATGAAAAAATGATACTTTTGTCAATGTTACACTCTCTAGATATATGGTTTAGCTAGTTGTGGGCAAGAAGTTAGTTTTGATTCTGCCTGTTATGGTCAAGTAGTTTGTTGCAACTCGATACGAATATGGACACCTCATTAAGGTGAGTTGGCTTAAGATTCCTAGGAGCATGACGCTGAAGTTTGAAGTTATATAAAGAGACGGTGTCGATTCTAAATGGTTATGTTGTTGTAAACCAAATTATTTTTCTTTGGATGTTTTGTTTGACTTAATGTTGTTTCTTTTAATGTTATTTCTCTTTAATACCTTTCTAGATATTGGCTTTGTTAATTGTACTGGGTTTGGCTAGATAATATAGTATGGAAAATGATGCTATTATTTATCTCATTAAAGTGTATGATACTTCGTTGTAATGTGTATCACTATCATTTGTTATTAACATTGTTGAAAACCTATTATAAAGTAATTTTTCACACTCCCAATCTCATATCCTAAGTGTCACACTTTGTGTTGTCAATGGCACAAGTGTCACAAGGTGATGAAAACTATGAAGTATATTAATCATGAAACACATAATGAAACATCCCTAAAGAATGGAAGAAAAACTTTTGTGAGTCAATTCTAGAGAAGGTTGACTAAAACCCTAAATTTAACGACCAACTCTCTTTGCTCCATTGCCTACCTGTCATGATGGCATGTTGCAGTTATTTCACCTAGTGCTACATGTGTGGGTTTTGATATGAAAACTAGCATTGAACCTCTTTTGGGAGGTTTTCCCAAATGGGGGATAAGCTTTGTATGCTAGACACTTCGATAACATCGAGTTGGATATTGGTTGTTGTAGATATGGTCGAGCACTCCCATTTAGAGCTCTTGATATTATCATTATGGGCCTTCCCCTTGAGGCTTGGACCTTCCTCCCACTTCTGTGGATCCCTAACCCCCTTTCGCTTCCTATATATCAACTCCCTTCCATCCCCAAATGGTTGGTCATTGATTGCCTCCATTCGTATACTACGATTATGCCCAAACGTTGTCCATTCTAACTTGAAGAAGGGGTTCTTGAAGAGACTTTTCTTGGACTTGGAAATCCACCAAAAGGAGGTCTCCAACATCAAGGCATAGGTTGTATGATTCCCTTTTTAGCTTATTAATATATACATCTATTGTCCACTTTCCATAATTGTGTAAATGTTTATTCTTTTAACTTAATACTCCTTGATATGTTTAGTAGTTTATGTTTGATGTATGATATATATGCTCTTGTACCTTGTATTTCTCTTTGATCTTTCTTGTAGGTACTCAGATGTGAAGAACAAGTAAGGAGTGATCCTAGGAGCAATGGAATCAAAGTCATCTCTAAAGGATTTAGCAATTAGAGTGAGGTAGGTCACTCTCTCTATGAATTTGTTAAACATAGGCTAGGAAAGTGTATGTTAGTTTTTTTAGTTTGTTGCTAGAACCACTCATTGGGCTAAAGAGTTTGCCTCTATCAGCAGAGGGGATTTATCTTCACAATAAAATGGCGACTCCGATGGGAAGCTATAGCCTCTTTAATCTCTTTTTCAATCTAATCTCTTGATCTAATTGAATGACCATTGAGTTCTCAGATAGTTTGAGCCTGTATAGGTCTACACAGTCACTGATTACTACCTTAGAGTGTTGAGTTTGGAGTGTTTGCTTATTTTTATTTTTTTCCTTATTCCTTGCCCAATGCATTTTTTACTCAGATAGTCGCGCTTCCAATGCGATTTCTTTAAAAATAGTCATGTTGAACTTCTGTTCAGTACGCATTTTTCTATTACAGCCATGTTGATCTCAGAGATTGGTAAAATTCAGGGTTTCTCTCCGAAAATCCAGTGTGTCTTAGCCCCTCTGGTCTCTTTTCTTGTCCATTGTGATTGGATTTATTGCTGTTTTGTCTAATTATCTTATTTGATTAGCCAATTCTTGTCTCTTGATATTTCAAGTGTTTGGAGTGAAATTGGATTGATTCTTGGGTTTTTAGGTCATTTGGTTGTCACTTATCGCTTGTAAGTGTCACTGAGCTTGTAGTTTGCTGATTGGTTAAATATGGTTTTTTGTTAAAATCATTCAAAACATCAATTTGCATTAATTTTGGCTTGTATTTTTCAAAGTTGTTTTTTGATTGCATTAGGTCATCTTGCACTTGAAAAATCGTCTTTGTTATTTATTGAACATAGATTACATTGTTTGGTTTACAAGCTGAAAAGGGTCGATTGTTTATCCATTTAAAGGAGAAAAGTGAAAAACATTTTCATTTAAGTGCTTTTGGATTAGAACTGGTGATGCTTTGATTGGTGCATTGTTTGCATTAGAAGCATTTGAATCAAAACCAATTTTTTTTGTTTAATTAAAGCTTTGATTGCATTAGAGTGTCTGAAAGTTAAAGAGAACATCATTTATATAAAGTGCATCATAGTGAAGTAAACATCATTTTTGTTTCAATAGATTGCATATAAGATAGTGAAGATTGTTTTTACTTTTTCGTATTGTATTTGGAAAGAAACGTTAGTGGAGGCATTTTTTTTGGTGCATTAATTGATTGAATTATATTCCCTTGTTAGTTTAGCTTTCATTGAAGTGAAAAGTTTCCTTTTCTCATATAGTTTAATTGTAGTATTCAGGTGACATCATTTGAGCCAAAAAATTGAAATGTAATTCAAGAACAACACTAAAATTTAGTGAACTAACCTAAGAAAAATTTGGAACTTAATGTAAACATTTAAAGGTCAAGGCTACAGACGTATTCAGGTGACTATAAACCTACCAACTGTCATTATCTACCAACATTCTATCCCGGGGGTGATATCTCGTTCCATGTATGGAAGTATATAGGATCGTTCTCTAGTACTCTCGGGTATATCGAAGGCACTCCACGTATGGCAAGTATATGGGAACTCTCTCATCAAACATTTATGCATTAGACATTGCTAACACAGACTTCTTCTCCTTGTATTGTCACGTATATATTAGGAGACCCCTCTAGGTTGTTATCCTTTAGCCTCAGGTAACCGAGTTAGTCGCCTTGTATATGTGATACACCGAACACAACATTCAGGGAGGTTGGCCATTGTACATTAAGTCCTTGGTTTCGGCTAAGGTGTATATAGTGGTTCACGGTTACTTGGTACACCCTCTTGCCTAGCATACCCCTTTTCTTATTTTGTTTTGTTAATTTCTAAAATCAATTAATTGACTGCGGAAAATCATCCGTCCAATGGAAATACGCCTTGGTAGATCTTAGTTTGATACCAATGGCAACATTTCCCCATTTTACCAACCAAGGAAATCGTTGTGATGGTAATCCTAGTACTTTCCCTTCTTTTGTAAATCTCGATGCTCCCTATATGGCAATGTTGACCCTTCCTATTTTAACCATTGGTTTGCTAGTTTGGTTATTTTCAGCCTTGGTAATTCCGAGTGTCCAAACTACTTTTCAACCGAGTTCTCATCCACCTAAACAACATCAACATGATTTTGATCCTAAAGTTGACCCCTCACTTTGTTCACTCCTCTCTTCCTCTTCTCCTTGTGAAAGTCTGGACTCTAGTAACCAGAAAGCTAAGAAGAGGATGAAGAATAAGAAGCAAAATAAGCAAGGGGGCAACCAAAAAGTTATTGGTACCGATCCAACTAATGTAGAAAAATATTCCAATCAGCCCCAAAAATTAAATTCCCTTGCATGTTATGTAAGGGTGACCACCTTCTTAGGAATTTCCTGGTATTCCCAAGGTTTTAGAAGAGTGGTCCATAGCTTCGCACCAAACTTCATCATCAACCTCTAGAGAGCATGTTGGTGATAAACCTTTGATTAGTGACAATAAAGCCCATGGGAAAAAAGGAAAAGTCAAATTTCCCTATAAGCTATGTGAAGGTAATCATCCCATTCACCTTTGTCCTCATATGGATGAAGCTTCCAAAGAGTTGGAAAACCCTACAACTTCTCAGCCTTGTTTTCTGGCTGGTTATTATAAGTTTTCCCTTGATCCTTCACTAGTTGATCCAATGATTGATCGAAAGTCATCTTTGGCCAACCTTTTTCTGCCTAAAAGTGAGCCTCGTGAGTCCATTCTCGACCAACCATTGGTTGAGAAAATAGTAGCCTTGACTCCACCTTTAGTTAACCATGCCTTTCAAGTAGAGAGTGAACCTCACACTACTCAGGCTCTTCTGGTGTCTTTAGTTGCGAATGAACCAGAGGGAAATCCCCTCATTCCCGAGGTGCATGAGAGAAGTTCTCATGTTCCCATAGTGTAAGAGGGCATCTCTCATGTTCCTACAACACCCCCTCTGAGTAGTTTAGTCACTTATTTTAATTGGAGTCAACTGGTAGGATATCACCTTCTGTTTTATATGCCTTTCCAGACTATAGTATAGGCTTACAATATGGTTGTACCAAGCATACTCATAGACAAGGGCGCATCCATTAGTATTATCTCCTCAACTACTTAGCAAGCTTTAGGTTCTCCGAAGCTTTTCCCCATCACCTAGAATCTGGTAGCTTTTAACAAAGGAACCAACCAACTGTTAGGGATCCTTCCTAAGTTTCCTATTACTTTGGGAGGAAAGAATGTCTATATAGATGTGATGGTTATCTAGGTCCCATTTGAATTTAATCTACTCCTTGGTTGTGACTATGTTTATGTCATGGGAGCTATTGTCTCTTCCCTCTTTCGAGTGGTATGTTTCCCACATGAAGGAAGCATTATGATCATTGATCAAATTACATTCATTGGTCCTAAATCAATTCCTAATCAACCATCATCCCTAAATGGTTCTTATGTGCAAATGGTATCTCCCCTACCACAGGTTAAATATGTGGTCACTTATTCCATGCTCACATCTACTGATTATCTAGTAGGTGATGTAGTACACCATGTACTGGGGGTATTGGAGCCAAATTTTTCCATTGGATCCCTAGACATGTATCCCTTCTAGAGTGTTGTTCTCCCATCTAATCAGAACCTCTTGGAAGCCATGGCTCTTTTGGTATGCGATGAAGGGTTTGGAGTACAGTTCCTTTTCTTATGTCAAGCTCATTAAAAAAATGAAACAAGGGATATGAGGATAGTTATTTTACCATGTCAACCTCATTAACAAATGTAATAGGTTCCCACGAGGATAGTTATTTTAACATGTCAACCTCATTAACAAATGTAATAGGTTCCCACGAGGATAGTTCTTTTACCATGTCAATCTCGGTAAAAAAAGAAACAAGGTGTCATGAGCATGGTTCTTTTCCTATGTCAATCTCATTAAAAAATGAAACAAATCCTCTTCCATTTCGAGTCTTTTATTAGATATCTTAATAGAACATTCATTCCATCCACTTGTTAGTAACCAATAGTCTACTTTGGTGAATTAAATGAATCTTGGGGGAATGTACATCGAATTGTGTCAATATGTTGGGGGCATGCAAACTTATCTCAAGAACAGTTTATTTCCATTTCAAGCTTGTGTAAAAATGAAACCAAATACAAGCATAGTTTTTTCCCATGTTTCAAGCTTGTGAGAAAATGAAACCATATTCAAGTATACTCAAGCATAATTTCTCATGTTTCAATCATGTGTAAAAATGAAACCATTCCCACTTTACCTTTCGTGATTGCCATCTTTATCAGCCTGTTTTACTAGATAAGCCTTTGTTTTTTCATTCCGTCATCACCATCTCTTTGGTCGATCATACACTTTCATTTGGTTGTTTTACCCTTTCCTGGGGAACATCTATAATGATTGGTCTTATTATCCAACCCCTTGACATTTACATGTTTTGAGCAATTCCATCATGACCAAAATTAGTTGCTATCCTTTTATACCACTCGTTCTTCCAGGCAAAATCATCTTTCAGCTCTTTTCTAACTCTTGAAATATGAAAATATTGTTGAGCACTTGTCTTTT
>APFE030120140.1:0-11154 GCA_000404065.3 Pinus taeda | reverse complement strand
AAGGCTACAAATAAATAAAAAATATCAGGTGCTTTTAATCCCCAAAAGTACATAATTTAAAATGTATGTTCATCTGTGGAAAATGTGTATTGTACATGGAACTTCTGTTTCACCTTGTGATTTCTATTATGTTTAGTTAATTATTTCAGTTAAAAAAAAACTCAAACATCAAATTCCAATAGAATAAATCAAATGTTGGTGCACTTAGTTGTTGTTAAATACAACACATATTCCAAGAGTTTCTAATTTGTAAATTTTAGTTACTCGTTTGGATTCCTATTTCATGCACCCGCTTGAATTGGATACTCATCAGTTGCTCACATTTGTGCTTGCTTCCATCTCTAGGTTTACGAGGCTGTTTTTGACAAATCTTTTAATTTGATTATAATGGTTTCAATCTGATTATAATGGTGGATGGAGAGTTATAATATTTTTGGAGTTATCTATGGGATGGAGAGTTATAATATTTTTGGAGTTATCTATTGATTAATGTATAGAGCAATATGTTATCTTTTAGATTTAAGCAAGTATAAAATTTAACGAGTGGCATATATTGTTTCATGTATTAATAGAGATAGCTCCATAAATATTGGTTATTGTGGATTGGTTATTGACTCATTGATTTGATGCAATTATTAATGGTCAATATCAATTGATTAGTGGTAATAGTATAGATACTTGTTGATACTTATATATTATATATTTTTAATTTTAATATTTGATAAATAAATTTTTTATTTGACAATTATATTTTAAAAGTCTATAAATTTTAATTTTTTTGGCAAGAAATTAAACTAAAATAAATAAAAGAAAAATAATTTTTAATTTCTAAATATTTAATTTAATATAACAAATTTCAAAAACAATTTTTATAAATTGGTTTCAAATTTTTAAAAGTTTAGAGCTTTTTGACATTTAGTTTGGAATACTGCAATGTCTCCGGAAACGTTGTAAATATTTTATTTACCACTATAAGAAAATAAACTAGATAATATTGTTATTTTCTATTTCAATTAATAATATTGTTAATTTCTAAAGGTAGAAAACGATTGAGTAATAATAGATTTTGTAACTTCTCATAAAGAAGTTGGAAAGAAGCAGTTGTCGGTAAAAAGGAAAACCCTAATTGCCTCCCATAACTGGAAAACACCTCAAGGAAAAGGGAGTTCGGGGGTGGCGGGAACCGTGCTGTAGGGATAGACAATAGAGAAAGGGGAATGCTACGTATGGTAAGGACTAGATAGCATTGGCACTAAGTGCGAAAAATTTGCTGAAGACAATAGTCTTGCAAGCAGGGTTGGGGGGAGATTTGGTCTTGAAGACGAATCTCATGGTCGGGAGGAAGACAAGCAAAGAATGAAAAGGTGACTGTGATTGTTGGAATCTACTACTTAGGAAAACACAGGTAAGCAGTACTTACGACAACTATTCTGTGATAAATACTATAATTGTGCTTTGAGTAATTGTGACTGTTGCAGAGAGAGCGAGTTGTCAATTTATATGTGTCTGAGACACAGTGTCAATAGGGTTTATAATTCATGTGGAATGGATACGATTATATTGAAACTCAATAACATAGAAAAACAAAAGAATTAACTGGGTAACACAAAATAAATTTTTTACTGTGAGCAAAAGCAGTAGAGAAAGGCTATCTGACGAAAACAGGTTAGCTCTGGCAAGCTGACACTAATGGTAGCATTAGTGACTGTGTACGCAGTTGTGTATTGATAAATGATTAGTGGTGAGGTATGTACAAACTGGTTAAAGACTTATAAGAATTCTGTGCAAAATAGGTATATGTATAATGCTTAACATAATAATTCTATGTAACATGAGAGCATGTATAAACATAACTTAGAACTCTATGTAACATAAGAATCTATATGAAATCAAGAACCCATGTAAATTTTGTACCTGTGCGAGCTAAAAACCAAGTAAACTATGAACCAGGAAAAATTATTGAAGTTTCTAGTGTACAAATAGCACTAATACATGAATGAAGCTGTCAACAAGCTTGAACCAAAAACAGAGAACGAGCTATCGAAAAATTAAACAGGGTCTATTCCTATATCCGAATGGGTGGTGGTATTACAAGTGAAGACCACAAATTTGGTAATCATGTAACCCTGTAGAACCTTCCTAAAACCCATACACAGGAATCGAGACCCTAAGTATCAACTAATAACAATGTTTACACTCGCGCCTAGATTCTTGAAGCCTCAAGAATCATAACCTTGGCAGAGGAAACCTGATACTCTACACCTTTCAGCAAAAGTAAAATTGAACCCAAACTCAAGCTCAATACTGCTACAATAGAATTAAGCATAATTATTAAAAATGGCGGACAAATGCACTTAGAACAAACAACTTCCACGAAAAATGTACAAACGAACTGGAAAATAGTAGTGCTATTAACCAACTAAAGTTATTAGCCATGAAAAGAAAACAAAATGATCATACAGTTATATTTTCAAAAAAAAAAAATCTACATTAAATTGGCAAAATGGAAAACTTAAACAAATTCTATCCTTGTCATAAAACAAAACAGGACATGTCGAGAATTAAGAAATGAAAAAATTTACAACGTAGCCTCAATTACAGGGCCATAGTCTTAAATAACCATAGACAGACTCGATTTTAAAAAAATGTCTACAACCTTTTCGGAAGAGCAGATCTCCACCAGGAAACTAGGGAACTGGAGAGTAGCGTGACAAGGAACTTCCTTCCAGTTCCAGGTCAGAAGCCAGATCTAGCTTCTCAAAATTGGTAAACCTAAATCTGCAAACTTGAACCCGAGAAACTCTTTCTTTTCGGACAAAAATCCATGCAGGGATGCCAAAGAGCTTACCTGGGAAACTTCTGAGTGCCAAGCTAGGTAAGGCTACACCATCATTACAGCTTGTGACCCTTGGTTCTACTTTCACCAAACCTGCAGAGGGTTGCGGGTCAAATGTATTAGTAGACAAGCTTGAAATTAGTTAAAACTTAGCAAAAGAAAAAAAAAGTGGGAAACCCTCACCTGGTAACTGGATGGGTATCGCAAATACCACGGATAAGTAACCCCTCGGCTGCTTCTAAGGCATGTCAACAGCATGGTGTTCAAAGGTTGTCGACCGAGCAATCTGCAAGAGGAGGAAGAGAGTTGAGCATCGCACCAAGGGAGGAGGAAGCAAATGAACCGCATAACCCAACAAGTCAGACTTGAAAGTCTTTTGGGGAGCGCCTAGCCATGGGATTGAAAACCCATAATCACCATCGTTGATGTGGTGAAGGATCCCGAGGGGTCCTAAAGCAGCTGCAATGTCAAATTAATTCGACATAGCAGAGAATTAAATACAAAATATTCTGTGGGTGATAAGCTCATTGTGTGAGCTGAGGAGTCCAGTGTGGTGAGAGTGACAAATTAAATAGACTATCAGTGGACTGTCAGCGAAACAATTAGTGCTAACTTAGTTGTACAACTGTAAAAAAAATTAATGAACCGATTATTGTAAACAATCCATCAATTTATTACCATGGTAAAGATAAGTTTGGTATTTTATTATTTTTATTGCCGATTATTGTAAACAATCCATTAATGTTTTACGTGTAAATTTTTTTAACTTTGGTATTTTTATTACATTTGAAATGGAGATATGACATGTGGTATCATAGCCAAGGTTACAAAACTGTGACCTCTCGCAAATGAACTGTAAAATTAGTTACTGTTTACTTTTGGAATTCTAACTGTTGATTGATTTATGCACCTGTTAAGCACAGAGGAACAATACAATAACAGTTTATAAGAAGAAGAGACATTGTGCCACACAGGAATATGGCTGGCTTAGGGCCTGTAGCATTTCCTGAAAATAACCCTGAGATATGGATGTAGTTAGGAGAGGAGGCTCGTAACACAAATCTTGCAATACTAGAAACAGTTCAGGAATTAAAGAGTGAGATGGCCCGCCTAAAGAAGGACAATGCAAGATTAACCTTGGAACAGGAAAGAATTATGAAGATCCTGTCTGATAAGCATAATCAACACCAGGAAATTCCCAGCCCTGAACAGGAACGTAGGTATGAAGAACAGGGTTATCACACGGAGCATGAAGGAACAGTAGGTGGGGAAGAGAATCAAGAAGAGAAGTCGGATAATGCCTCTGAGCACCCAACATCAAAGAGGCGGCAGAAAGAATTGCAAGGGGAGTTTCGGAAAATAAAACCACCACTCTTCAATGGAGAGTTGGAAGAAGCAGCTGAAGCCTAGCTTATTAACATGAATAAATACTTCCAAACATATGAGTACGATCACAATCTAAAAGCCTGGTTGGCTATCTTCCAACTGCAAGGGAAGGCCACCTTGTGGTGGGAGGAGGTCGAGATTGTACGAGGGGTGAGTGAACAAAGTATAACTTGGGAGAAGTTCCAAAAATATTTCAAGGAGAGATATTTGACGGAACGATTTTACGATGAGAAAGCTAGAGAATTTCACGACCTGCGAATTGGACAACAAACCATGGATGAGTTTGTCACCCAATTTACCTCCTTGCTCCAATATGTACCCTACATACGCGAGGAAAAGGCTAAGTTATAGCGGTTCGTCAGCAATTTACTTGTGGCAATGAGGGAGAGAATTGAGTTCGATAACCCAAAAATGATGGATGAGGTTACACAAAAGGCCAGGATATGCTACCAGCAAAGCAAGCAGAAGGGTAAAATTTTGGGTAGGAAGTGGGCTGACAAGAAAGGTAATAAGATTGCTATGGGAAATAATGGAAATCGGGGCAGCACTGGGAAATGGTTTCCCAAGGGGAAAAACAATAGAAATCTACATAAAAACCAGTTCAAAATTAAGCCACCATTTGAATCGAGAATCAATGAGAAAACTAGTAGACTTGATAACAAGGGAATGGTGAGGCCCCCAGTACAATGCTGGGTATGTGGGGGGGCCCATTACGTCAAAAACTGTCCTCATTGTAAAGGCATTGAATAGGTTCCGCAAATTCACGAAGCATCAATAGTAGGCGATGTAGCCGGGAGCATTCCGAAAATTAATGTTGCTCTCGAAGACCATTAGACAGAATACCAACGGACTATGGTGGAGTTTGAAGGTAAGATTTTTAATCATACCATGTCTGTTTTAATTGATCCTGGAGCTACATTAAGTTATGTTAGTCCTAAGGTTGTGGAACAATGTAAATTACAACCTGTCAAGTTTAAAAACCCCTGGCTAGTACAGCTGGTGATGCAGGAGCATCCAGCTAGGGCACCATGACTAAGTGTTGGTCTCTACCAAGGTGGAAAGTTTTATCAGCAAATTGGTTTCTTTATGTTCAGTTTGTCAAAGTAGGATGTAGGACTTTGTTTTCTTTTTAATCTTAGTATTAGTTAGGGACAGTCAAGTCAGTTAGGGTTACTATTTTGTTTTTCTTTAATAAACAATAGTTTAATAATTGTTCTTCCATTTTAGAGGAAAAAGACAAATATGTCTAATGTAAAATCTTGTAGTACAGGCATAACCGAATACATAAACAGTTATGTAACCAATAGAATAGCAACTAAAAAAGTAACTACGCAAAGTTCAGATAACTATGGACAGAAAGTATAAATGTAAAATCGAAAATCATTTTGGAGGTTCAACATTTGCATACAGTAATTAGACACAGAGAACAAGTTTATTTTCGAATCCATCCATCTGTAACAATCTTGTACTGTGTATCTATATTTCCTTTTTCTTAACCATTAAATAAATCAGAATGACAAATATGGTGCACGCATACAGTTTCATTTGTTTCCTCTCTTAAATAACAGAGCATTAACAAATCAAATGTATGCAAGTTTTCCAAAGACGAGAATTGGCAAACAGTAAACAAGGCCCGTGGCTGGAAGAATCTAATGTAGCACAACAGTCCGAACAAGAAAACAAAAAACTGAGCACCAAGTGGACAAACCCCAAACAGAGGTAACCAGTGATAATCTATCTCAATGTAGTTCTCTTTTCATTTCCAACGGAATAAGAAAAAAATATATGTTTGTTTATACATAGCAGTACAGAGTTACTTTTTCGGACATAGTAAAAATAAAAGAATACCACGAACCAGTAAACCCTAATCGAGGGTTTTGGAATAGTTAACCTTTGTATCCAACTTTATAGTTACAATGAAACAAACCACAAACAAGGGCTATGACAAGTGAATCTAGGTCGCATAGTGACATCAAAGAAGAACAAACGAACAAATGTTGTGACTCAGCCAACAAACCTATAGACTCTAGTTTTAACCATAAGATGAAGAGAGTGGTAGAGCCTACTTGATAGGAAACGACGAGTTCAAAACCAACCACGTCCAAGATCAAACCCTGACCTATGAGACCAGAACAGGAAAAACCTGTTAGGTCAACTGCGAATAGAAGAGAATAGGTATGGATCTGCTGTCACATTAAAGCCTTGTCATAAATGATCCAGACACCGTTGGAAAAATATATTATGATTAAAGTGTGATTAGTGACTAGTCGCAAGCCAAACATAAATTGTTAATCAATGTTGGACAGACTTTAGATAAGGTCATATATCATAGTGTGGGTTGGTCCCATCATAGTGGTATCAGAGTAAAATTTAAAGTCTAGTTGAGAAATGGAGGTAGGAAGACGAGGTCGTGGAAGAGGTGCTCGGAGGATAGAAGAGGAAGGAATGAGAGAGGAGATCAAGATTCTTACTACCCATTTGGAGGCAGTTGAAGCAGGGAGAAGAAGGGATCCAAAGGTAGGTGATGATAGCGAAGAAGAAGTTGTAGCGACAATGGATGGCTCGGATGAAGAAGGCCTGGAAATGAGACTGTTGAGGTCAGTCTTAATGGCAAGCAGAAAACCCAAACCAGAACTCCCAAATTATGATGGCAACTTGTCCACAAAGGTTCTGTTGGACTGGATCAGCGAACTGGATAAGTATTTCAAGTGCAAAGAGATCAGTGAGGACCGTAGAGTCAAGTTCGCTGCGACAAAGTTGAAGGGACACATAGCCCTGTGGTGGGACAGTGTCCAAATAGAGAGAAGGAGGGTGAACAAGTTGCCGATCAAGAAATGGTCAAGGATTGTGGCTAAGTTGAAAGGCAGATTTCTGCCTAAGGATTACCATATTGCACTACACAGGTGAGTGCAGAATTTGAAGCAGAAAGGGATGACAGTAAGGGAGTACACTGGAGAGTTTTACCGAGTGAACTTAAGGGCTGGTTATACAAAGGACACCTCGGAAAAAATAGCTAGGTATTTAAATGGTTTAAGGTTATAAATCTTAGAGAAATTAGCATTCTTTCCCCAAAAACATTAAAGAATCATATCAGAGTGCTATGAAAGCAGAGGAGAAAATTACCAGAAAACAAAATGCCAGGAGAGGATGAGGAACCAGTAGAGGAAGAGGACAGCCTTATGGCAGAGGGTGAACTGCTAGTAGTAATGAGGAAGGCAGCAGTTCTAAAGCTTCTGAAATAGCAGAAAATGGTGATAGCGCGAGAGGTTGTAAGCTATATCAGCGAGGCAGGGGAAATGGCTGAGGCAGAGGAGCTGGTTATCAATGTTACATGTGTCACAAGTGGGGACACAGATCGTTTGAGTGTCCTAAGGTAAAAAAAGTTGGATAGAGGGGTGTGTATGTCGCACAACTAGAGGAAGCAGAGGCATCTCCCTAAGAAGCAGAAAATGCGCCAAAAAGACGGGAAGCCTTATTTTTGAACAAGGTGTTGTTGAAACCAGCCAGAGAAACAACTGAACAAACTCAACAGAAAGATTTGTTTCGGACGGTTTGTAACTCACACGGTAAATGTTGTAAGCTGATTATTGACAGCGGAAGTATAGATAATTTGGTAGCCATAGAGATGGTGGAGAAGTTGGGGTTGAAGCGGCTAAAACACCCCACTCCTTACAAAGTTTTGTGGTTGCAAAAAGGCCATCAGTTGCTAGTAGATGAGCAATGCGAAGTGGAGTTTCATATTAGCAGATATAAGGATAAAGTCATTTGTGACATAATGCCGATGGATGTATGTCACATACTGCTAGGCAGGCCATGGCAGTATGATAGGAAGGTGGTACATGATGGGAAGACAAACTGCTATAAGTTTGTCAAAGATGGGATCAAACATACGCTTGTGCCCATCAAGGAGGAAGAGACAGGGGGAACAGGTGAGACAAGAGTATTGTTAGTAAGGAGAAAATAGTTTTTGAGACAATTTGAGGACAGCGAGGTGAGCTATACTGTTGTAAGAAGAGAAAAGACAGTGTTGATACACACAGAGGTATCAAACTTACCCATAGAAATAGATGTTGCAGGAGTTTAATGATATAGTGGTGGATGACTTGACAGACAAACTGCCCCCTAAAAGAAGCGTAAGTCATCATTTTGACTTTATACCCGAAGCAAGTTTGTCGAATAAGGCAGCATATCGAATGAGCCCGAAAGGCAATGAAGAGATTAGAAAACAGGTGTAGGAATTGCTAGACAAAGGGCTGATAAGGGAGAGTTTGAGCCCTTGCGCAGTTCCAACAGTTCTCACTCCCAAGAAAGGAGGAGAATGGTGGATGTGCACAGACTCGAGGGCCATCAACAAGATCACCATCTGGTACAGATTTCCTCTGCCACAGATGGACAACATGATGGATTGCCAAAGTGGGGCAACATATTTTTCTAAGATTGATTTAAGGATTTGGTATTACCAGATTCGAATTCGAGAGGGGGATGAGTGGAAGACAACCTTTAAGACTAATGAGGGACTGTATGAGTGGCTGGTGATGCCATTCAAACTGAGCAATGCACCCAGTACCTTTATGTGGTTAATGAATGAAATGCTGAAAGAATAGATCGAGAAGTTTGTGATAGTGCACCTGGACAACATATTAATTTTTAGCAAGAGATGGGAGGAACACTTTTGACATGTTTGAAAAGTGCTGGAAAAATTGCAACAGAATAAGCTGCTGATAAATCTGAAAAAGTGTACTTTTTTGCAAAAAGAGTTGGTTTATTTGGGCTTCGTAATAGCAGAAAACGAGTTGAAGATGGATCCAGAGAAGATTGCAGTGATAGTTAATTGGCCATCCCCGAAAAGCTTATTTGAGGTATGTAGTTTTCATGGGCTGGTGAGTTTTTACCAGAAATTTATAAGAAATTTTAGTGAAATTTGCGCACCTATGTTGGACACTATAAAAAAGGCCAATCAACCTTTTCAATGGATTGATGC
Organism: Pinus taeda; assembly: GCA_000404065.3. Classification (NCBI taxonomy): domain Eukaryota; kingdom Viridiplantae; phylum Streptophyta; class Pinopsida; order Pinales; family Pinaceae; genus Pinus; species Pinus taeda. The sequence continues at coordinate 1,951 of APFE030120140.1, read as the reverse complement.
AACATAAAGGAGTTTTCAGCTACTAAAAAGGAAGATCACAGAGGGACTGATCCTGAGACTACCAGATTTTAAAAAGCTTTTTCAGGTTTACTGTGATGCAAGCGATACGGCTATTGGAGCTGTACTTAGCCAGGGGGATAAAATTGTTGCATTTTCAACAAGAAGTTAAATGAAAGGAGGCAGAAGTATTCATCCTATGACAAGGAGTTCTATGTTGTCGTCCAAGCATTGAAGCATTGGAGACACTATTTGCTGGGGAATGAATTTGTGTTGTTCTCGAACAACTCTGCACTGTAGTATGTAATGCAACAGGATAAGCTGAATCACAAACATGTTAAGTGGGTTGAGTATCTATAGAGTTTCACCTTTGTGTTGAAACACATCAACAAGCAGGCCAACAAGGTGGCAGATGTGTTGAGTAGGAGGGCCTTACTCTTGCAAGAGAGTACTATATAAGTGCTGGGTTTTCAGCACTTGAAAGATTTGTATCAGACTAACACAGATTTTAAGGAGGCTTACGAAGCGTGCCAGAATCCTTTAGTGAGAGACAATAGTCCATGGTTGGACTATAATTTGCAGGAGAAGTTGTTGTTTAGGGGAGGATAGCTATGCATTCCTGATTGCTCGATGAGGGATAATATTATTCGGGAGAAGCACAGTGGAGGTCTAGTCGGACATTTCAGCATAGACAAGACATTAGAGCAGCTTAGCCATTTTTACTTTTGGCCAAAAATGCAAAGGGATGTGTAGATATTTGTGACTAGATGTAAATTGTGCCAGTTGGCAAAAGGTCATAGTCAAAACATGAGACTTTACACACCATTTCCCATTCCAAGTAGACCATGGGACTCAATCAGCTTGGACTTCATCTTGCATCTACCAAGAACACAACGGGGTTATGACTCAGTGATGGTAGTAGTGGACCAGTTTTCAAAAATGGGACATTTCATCCCTTCCAAAAAAACTAGTGATGCCACTCACGTGGCTCTCTTATTCTTTACAGAGATTATCAAGCTACATGGTTTGCCTAAATCTATTCTTTCTGACAAGGACGTGAAGTTTATAGGGCACTTTTAGCTCACCCTATGCAAGAAGATGGATACACAGTTGAGTTACAGCTCTGCTTATCACCTGCAGACCGATGGGAAAACAGAGGTGGTAAACAGAAGTTTCGGGAACCTGCTATGAAGCTTGATTGGTGAAAATTCGACGATGTGGGATCAAGTACTTGCCTAGGCAGAGTTCGCTTATAACAACTCACCCAATTGCAGCATGGGTTGCAGTCCTTTTCAGATCTTGTATGGCATGCATCCTCATGGAGTGCATGAGTTGCGAGATCTAGGACAGCAGGAAAGGCGAAGTGTAGATGGGGAAGATTTCGCTAACATAATGAAATATTTGCATGAGCAGGTGAAAATTAAATTGCAGGACAGTAGCCAAAAATATAAGCAGTAAGCAAGTTTGAAATGGAGGGAAGTGCATTTTAATGTGGGAGATTAAGTCCTCGCGCATTTACGCAAGGAACGCTTCCCTAGAGGTGCATACAACAAGCTGAAGTACAAGAAGATAGGTCCGTACAAAGTTCTCCGAAAATTTTCAGTAAATGCCTATGAAATACAGATGCCACCAGGGATAGGCATTTCGCCCATCTTTAACGTGGCAGACCTGTTTTTTTACACTACTGACCTAGAAGAAGAAGACATAACCACACAGGACACCCAATATGGAAGTGAAACTTGGATGAGACAAATGCCTTACGTTCAACCTCCCGAGATCGAGAGGATCCTCGACACTCAGGTGGCTAAGCGAACTCAGCGGAAAGAGTATCTACAATATCTGGTCAAGTGGAAGAACCATCCTATCAAGGACAGTTTGTGGCTTGATGCCAGATAAATAGAGCAGGCAGGTTATTCAGTCGAGAAGCTCATGGATCGGAGTCATGATTTCTTTT
>APFE030120135.1:0-11247 GCA_000404065.3 Pinus taeda | reverse complement strand
TTTGGGCTAACATGGATTCAACCACTTACTACAAGTTCAAGTTTATATTCAGGAGTATTTAAATCAATAAAGCTTTGCTTTCTTGAAGTTAAAAAGACAAAGCCATTAGTCTGTCTATTTATTTCTAATCAAGTTTATATTCAAGAGTATTTAAATCCATCAGGGTTTGAAGTTCAAAAGAAAAAGCATGTGCTTGTCTCTTTAATTTTTTATCATCTAAAATATTAAATATTTTAAGGATTCTATGACTCATTTTAAGCACCCTTTCCGTTCCTCTCATTATTCAGTTCACCATCTCTATGTCTCTATGATAATTACTGTACCCTACGCTGGTTTTTCTCTTATTTCCATATTGATGGATTATATTGAGCTTGAATTGGTTTTAAGGTTCCTTGACAAGGCAGCAATAGAAACAGATAATGACACAGTGGAAGTGGAAGGAAAGGAAAGAAGTGCATGGAGACTTTGCACAGTGACTCAAGTGGAAGAAGTAAAATGCATCCTGAGGTTGCTTCCTATCTGGTTGTGCACAATCATTTACTCAGTGGTGTTCGCCCAAATGGCATCTTTGTTTGTGGAGCAGGGTGCTACAATGAACACCTCCTTGGGTAGCTTCAATGTTCCAGATGCTGCAATGTCCATGTTGCAGTGTGGATAGCTTTATACAGGCGGGTGTTAGTTCCTTTTTGTTATAAGGTCACACGCAATCCAAAGGGTTTCACCGAGCTACAGAGGATGGGAGTGGGGTTGATCGTGGGTATGCTCGCCATGGTTGCTGCTGCTGTAGTTGAGATTTATCGGCTGAAAGAAGTAGACAACAAAATCATACCTGACAGTCCAAGCTCCCTCAGCATTTTCTGGCAGATTCCTCAGTACGCTTTGATCGGTGCTTCAGAGGTGTTCATGTATGTGGGTCAGCTAGAATTTTTCAATAGTCAGGCCCCTCATGCACTCGGAAGCTTTGGAAGTGCCCTGTGCATGACCTCAATATCGTTTGGCAATTATGTGAGCAGTTTGCTGGTGACAGTCGTAATGTATGTGACAAAGAAGGAAGATAGACCGGGTTGGATACCAGGCAATCTGAACAAGGGGCACATGGATCGCTTCTACCTGTTATTAGCAGCCCTCACATCAATTGGCTTCATTGTCTATATTTTGTGCTCCAGATCCTATACCAACATTGCAGTTTACAAAGAATCTACTGAGGGCGAAGAACTAGCTCATATTAAATAAGTGTTTTCCTCCTTCGTTCGCAGGGTTCTGTGTATAGATGCAAGGGCTTACTATTGTAAGGTGGATATATAAACTAGAACAATCACTTTGGACCTTTTTATTGTAAGCTAAAAAGCTTCGAAGAGCTTGCCTGAAAGTTCTCGAACAGAGAGAGCACCCAATCGTCATTGAAGGCGAAGAGGGGTAAAAGAAAAAGAGAGGCCCTGTTGATAGAATCTAAGGTACAAGAGTTGAAGGTGACACTACTACACCAACTTCATGCACTGTAAATTGGATTCTAATAGTGAAAGAGTTTTAACAATAAATTAATTTGTTCAAAAGTTTAGGGCATTTAATTAATTGTTCTCTTACGCTTACAAACATTTAAATCATATTTCTGACACATAGATTCCATGGCAATGCAATTTGGGGATATCATGGATTCAACTGCTTCCTACAAGTTCTCACAGATTCCAACATAATGAAATTTGGGCTAACATGGATTCAACCACTTACTACAAGTTCAAGTTTATATTCAGGAGTATTTAAATCAATAAAGCTTTGCTTTCTTGAAGTTAAAAAGACAAAGCCATTAGTCTGTCTATTTATTTCTAATCAAGTTTATATTCAAGAGTATTTAAATCCATCAGGGTTTGAAGTTCAAAAGAAAAAGTCTTTGTAATCAAGTTTATATTCAAAAGTATTTAAATCAATGAGGGTTTGCTCTCTTGAAGTTCAAAAGAAAAAGCATGTGCCTGTCTCTTTAATTTTTTATCATCTAAAATATTAAATATTTTAAGGATTCTATGACTCATGACAAGATGATTCGACAATATTGAAGGGAATTATCTGGACCATGTGTTTGAAAGCAAACTTTTGACTCAAAGAATTTTTTGAACAACTAATCACTCAAAATTAAAAATTATTTATCACTTTGAAAAATGCTTATTAGGAATATGTGATCTTCAAAAATTATATTAAAAATTATTAAAATTTAAAATTTAAATTAAAAAAATGATGGGCCTAATACCAAGAATATTCAGTTGGATGACAATGGAGACTATTCTTCCAGTTCAGGTAGAGTTGGATGGCTCTGCCTTAAAAAAGTTGACGAGAGCTCAGATGGAAGTGTCTCCGACAATGGAGATCAACAACAAGGAACTTTTGTGACATTAAATGGAGATCTTGACATGGAATTAGATAAGCTACTCAGAGCCTCCGCATATATATTGGGTGCCAGTGGTTATACTATATTGTATAAGGTAGTTCTGGAAGATGGGCTGACTTTTGCAGTAAGGCGACTTGGTGATGGTGGTTTGGAAAGTACAAGGATTTTAAAGTAGAAGCTAAAGCAATCGGTAGGGTTAAACATCTCAACATTGTTTTCCTTCGAGCTTTCTATTGGGGTATAGAGGAAAAACTGCTGGTTTATGACCACATTCCACATGGAAGCTTGGCAAATGCCTATTATGGTGGGTTCTCTTGTTCTCTTTTTTCCATTTCATGTATATCTGTAGGAAATCACGTTCAATTCGTTTTTTCCTGGTTGTTTTATATTTTTTTTTACAAAGCTAGCCCTTCAATCGCTCGCATATTATGAGTTTCTTATGGATTCCACAATCTCCCCTATTTAGCTACTGTACCTTCAGCTAATACATAGTCATTTGAAAAAGATGTACCTTCATCTCCTATATCTATTTTTTCACCATCTTTATGACTGCAATCAGATTAGATAAACATTGAATAGCTATAATTTTCAATTTTAGTCACCCTGTCTTGGGCCAAACTTTTGAACATTATGGCATCTCTTTCATTACAAGCATCAGTTGAATTGACATTATTACAAAGATTTTGGTTGATTTTGTATGTATCAGGTTCCGTCCTCGTATATTGGTTGATGTAACAAAGGTGGATCTGAGTACCACTGTGTTGGGATTCAAGATATCAATGCCTATTATGATTGCTCCCACTGCCATGCAAAAGATGGCTCATCTCGAAGGTATGCATTAGATTACTGTATTGCAGTTAACATCCTATTTTGATGCATATATTTTCTGAAAGTGAATCCATCATCTTTTATAGGAGAGTATGCTACTGCAAGAGCTGTTGGAACTATAATGGTTTGGGCATCGGTCTTCTCTTTGTGGGATCGATCTTCTGAATGTTTTAATTTCCTTCTAGCTATTAAGGATTTAAGAAATTATAATAATTTTGGATTTTGAAATAGCTTGTTGTGTTGATAAAAATTGACGCTTGGACATATTTGTTGTAGACTCTTTCTTCATGGGCTACATCAAGTGTTGAAGAGGTTGCTTCAACTGGACCAGGCATTCGCTTTTTTCAACTTTATGTAAGTTTATCATTTCCACCCATATGATTGTCTTCCCATGTTTTCTGAGATGTAATTGAGTTCATATCCATCCAATTGTATTATAGGCTCCTAAACCAATGGTAACATCAGTTATATTGCGTTGGGTTTACTAAATGTGGATGTATGAGTGGTGTTAAAATTTAGATGTCATTGCTCGCAGGTTTACAAGAATAGGAATGTTGTTGCACAACTCGTTAGAAGAGCGGAGAGGGCTGGTTTTAAGGCAATTGCACTGACTTTGGCCACACCTCGACTTGGGCAGAGGGAGTCTAACATTAGAAATAGGTAGTGAAAATTAATTCTATTTTAGATTTGCTGACAAGACTAGATAGACACGTGGGATAAATCTTATATTCAGAGTATACTCCTCTTTAATGTTATGAGTTTGTACTCATGTTCTAACACTTTCTCCACTCTCAATAAAAATCAGAACATTGTGGAATTCTTTTAGGATCAGTAACGACGCTAGGGTTAGAAAAATAATTTAGCACCTATAATGTATCAAACTTAAAATAAGTCAGAAGTCTCCATTTTATCAGGGATTCCTCTTTGTTCATCCCTTGTCTGACACTAAGGTATCTAATGTTCTGAAAAGTCTCATTGCGATATCCACTCATACATGCTAGACAGTAAGGCACACCTCTGTGTTGAGATTCAATTCTGGATCCATAATTGTTTTTGACTTCTATTGATTTTTCTTTGTCAAAAACGTAGATTCGCATTGCCCCCATATCTTACCTTAAATAATTTCGAAGGTTTGGATCTTGGGAAAATGGAGAAGGTATGTATTCCATTTTATGAGTTCTTTAAATAGAAGGATGTTGTTTTTAGTTCTTCCTATATTCAAGGTCCAGACTTCTTCCTTAAGTTGGTTTTATCTTGCAGAGAGCGGATTCTGGACTGGCATCATATGTTGCAGGTCAAATTGACAGATCATTGAGTTGGAAGGTTTGTAATAGTCTTGGTATAAAGATATTTCAAATAATTCTTCAGTATTGTGTTTGAATAGAATGAAAATGGATAGAGAAGCACCTGGAGAAATCTTGGGGTTGAGTTCCTGGCTTTACTTGTGACCTTCTGAATCTTAGAAAAATTATTTGTGATGAGTCATATTATGATTTACATCTTCAAGAAATACTTCGTATCCTTTTTGAAGAAATACTCTATATCCTTTTTCCAACTTTTAAGCTGAAAATATGCATATTGTCACACCAATGCATTTGATTACCCATTTAACACCACACCAGAAGGCACGTGTCTAAAAATTGTTTAGTTTGAGTTTGTGAGCAGGATGTGAAATGGTTCAATTTGTTTCTGCATGGTTGTTTTTTATTTTTTTTACAAAGATAGCCCTTCAATTGCTTGCATATTATGAGTTTCTTATGGATTCCACAATCTCCCCTGTTTAGCTATTGTACCTTCAGCTAATACATAGTCATTTGAAAAAGATGTACCTTCAGCTCCCGTATCTATTTTTTCACCATCTTTATGACTGCAATCAGATTAGATAAACATTGAATAACTATAATTTTCAATTTTAGTCACCCTGTCTTCGGCCAAACTTTTGAACATTATGGCACCTCTTTCATTACAAGCATCAGGGGTATTGACATTATTACAAAGGTTTTGGTTGATGTTGTATGTATCAGGTTCCATCCCCGTATATTGGTTGATGTAACAAAGGTGGATCTGAGTACCAATTTGTGGGGATTCAAGATATCAATGCCTATTATGATTGCTCCAACTGCCATGCAAAAGATGGCTCATCCCGAAGGTATGCATTAGATTATTGTATTACAATTAACATCCTATTTTGATGCATATATTTTCTGAAAGTGAATTCATCATCTTTTACAGGAGAGTATGCTACTGCAAGAGCTGTTGGAACTATAATGGTTTGGGCATCGATGTTCTCTTTGTGGGATCAATCTTCTCATTGTTTTAATTTCCTTCTAGCTATTAAGGGTTTAAGAAATTATAATGATTTTGGATTTTGAAATAGTTTGTTGTGTTGATAAAAATTGAGGCTTGGACATATTTGTTGTAGACGCTTTCTTCATGGGCTACATCAAGTGTTGAAGAGGTTGCTTCAACTCAACCAGGCATTCACTTTTTTCAACTTTATGTAGGTTTATCATTTCCACCCATATGATTGTCTTCCCATGTTTTCTGAGATGTAATTGAGTTCATATCCATCCAATTTTATTATAGGCTCCTAAACCAATGGTAAGATCAGTTATATTGTGTTAGGTTTACTAAATGTGGATGTATGAGTGGTGTTAAAATTTAGATGTCATTGCTGGCAGCTTTACAAGAATAGGAATGTTGTTGCACAACTTGTTAGAAGAGTGGAGAGGGCTGGTTTTAAAGCAATTGCACTGACTGTGGACACACCTGGACTTGGGTGAAGGGAGTCTAACATTAGAAATAGGTAGTGAAAATTCATTCTATTTTAGATTTGCTAACAGGACTAGGTAGACATGTGGGATAAATCTTATATTCAGAGTATACTCCTCTTTAACATTATGAGTTTGTACCCATGTTTTAACACTTTCTCAGCTCTCAATAAAAATCAGAACATTGTGGAATTCTTTTAGGATCAGAAGCGATGCTAGGGTTAGAAAAAGCATTTAGCACCTATAATGTATCAAACTTAATAAGTCAAAAGTCTCCATTTTATCTGGAATTCCTCTTTGTTCATCCCTTGTCTGACACTGAGGTATCTAATGTTCTGAAAAGTCTCATTGTGATATCCACTAACAGAAGGCACAGGTCTAAAAATTGTTTAGTTTGAGTTTGTGAGCAGGATGTGAATGGTTCAATTTGTTTATGCATGGTTGTTTTTATTTTTTTTACAAAGATAGCCCTTCAATTGCTTGCATATTATGAGTTTCTTATGGATTCCACAATCTCCCCTGTTTAGCTACTGTACCTTCAGCTAATACATAGTCATTTTAAAAAGATGTACCTTCAGCTCCCGTATCTATTTTTTCACCAACTTTATGACTGCAATCAGATTAAATAAACATTGAATAGCTATAATTGTCAATTTTAGTCACCTTGTCTTGGGCCAAACTTTGGAACATTATGGCACCTCTTTCATTACAAGCATCAGGGGAATTGACATTATTACAAAGACTTTGGGTGATGTTGTATGTATCAGGTTCCGTCCCTGTATATTGGTTGATGTAACAAAGGTGGATCTGAGTACCAATATGTTGGGATTCAAGATATCAATGCCTATTATGATTGCTCCAACTGCCATGCAAAAGATGGCTCATCTCGAAGGTATGCATTAGATTATTGTATTATAGTTAACATCCTATTTTGATGCATATATTTTCTAAAAGTGAATCCATCATCTTTTACAGCAGAGTATGCTACTCCAAGAGCTGCTAGAACTATAATGGTTTGGGCATCGGTCTTATCTTTGTGGGATCGAACTTCTAAATGTTTTAATTTCCTTCTAGCTATTAAGGATTCAAGAAATTATAATGATTTTGGATTTTGAAATAGTTTGTTGTGTTGATAAAAATTGAGGCTTAGATATATTTGTTGTAGACGCTTTCTTCATGGGCTACATCAAGTGTTGAAGAGGTTGCTTCAACTGGACCAGGCATTCGCTTTTTTCAACTTTATGTAAGTTTATCATTTCCACCCATATGATTGTCTTCCCATGTTTTCTGAGAGGTAATTGAGTTCATATCCATCCAATTGTATTATAGGCTCCTAAACCAATGGTAAGATCAATTATTTTAGATTTGTTGACAGGACTAGGTAGACACATGGGATAAATATTATATTCAGAGTATACTCCTCTTTAACGTTATGAGTTTGTACCCATGTTTTAACACTTTCTCAGCTCTCAATAAAAATCAGAACATTGTGGAATTCTTTTAGGATCACAAGCGATGCTAGGGTTAGAAAAAGCATTTAGCACCTATAATGTATCAAACTTAAAATAAGTCAAAAGTCTCCATTTTATCTGGGATTCCTCTTTGTTCATCCCTTGTCTGACACTGAGGTATCTAATGTTATGAAAAGTCTCATTGTGATATCCACTCATACATGCTAGATAGTAAGGCACACCTCTGTGTTGAGATTCAATTCTGGATCCATAATTGTTTTTGACTTCTATTGATTTTTCTTTGTAAAAAATGTAGATTCGCATTGCCTCCATATCTTGCCTTAAAGAATTTTGAAGGTTTGGATCTTGGGAAAATGGAGAAGGTATGTATTCCATTTTATGAGTTCTTTAAATAGAATGATGTTGTTTTTAGTTCTTCCTATATTCAAGGTCCAAACTTCTTCCTTAAGTTGTTTTTTTTGCAGACAGCGGATTCTAGACTAGCATCATATGTTGCAGGTCAAATTGACAGATCGTTGAGTTGGAAGGTTTGTAATAGTACTGGTAGAGAGATATTTCAAATAATTCTTCAGTGTTGTGTTTGAATAGAATGAAAATGGATAGAGAAGCGCCTGGAGAAATCTTGGGGTTGAGTTCCTGCCTTTGCTTGTAACCTTCTGAATCTCAGAGAAAATATTTGTGATGAGTCATATTATGATTTACATCTTCAAGAAATACTTCGTATCCTTTTTCAAGAAATACTTTGTATCCTTTTTCAGGAAATACTTTGTATCCTTTTTCCAACTTTTAAACTGAAAATATGCATATTGTCACACCAATGCATTTGATTACCCATTTAACACCAAAACAGAAGGCACAGGTCTAAAAATTGTTTAGTTTGAGTTTGTGAGCAGGATGTGAATGGTTGCAGACAATTACCAGTTTGCCAATACTTGTGAAGGGGGTTTTGAGAGTTACAATATGTCATGTATGCAGACACACCTCCCATGGTCATAGGGGCACTCCAACTCAAAATTTCTTCTGCTCTCCAATCAAATTTCCTATATGGTTTTTCAATTGTACTCTCCCATAGTAGAACATATTTTTATGCAAAACATAGGCGAAATTATATTGCATCACTGAAATCAGCAAGCAAACCTAATCAACATCCCACATACATGATATGCAAAGATTCCATAGTAGACCCAATCATGTGTACAAAATTTAGATGTGAAATCAAATACTAGGATTAAAAGAGATAACTACAATACCTAATCAACATCCACATACATTATATGTGAAGATTCCATAATAGATCCAATCATGTGTATAGAATTTAGATGTGAAATCAAATACTAGGATTAAAAAAAATCACTGTAATTAAATATGCAAACAATGATATTTGCTACTGAAATTTAATATCAATAAACCAGAGTCATAGTCTAATGGCAACTAACGAATCTAGGAATGCATTTATATACAAAATTTAGCATGTATACATAGTGATATTAAATCCACGAGGTGTAGACCATTGGTTTATATGAGATCTAATCTCCATTAGATCTCAAGTTCAAATCTCATGGGGAGGGGTTGAGGATGGGAGCTACCTATGACGGAAATAAATTATGTTGAGAGACATCCATGGTTGACCAATTCTCACACAATATCAAAGCCACTCCTAACCCAATTGGAAGGGAGGAAGAAAAAACTCTTAGCTGACATTGAGGCAACTTGGGAAGGTGATATATGGTGTTTTATTGTTGAAATGGTAGGGGATGGATTTTAATTGCTGGTTGGACCAAAAGAAATTGATGCAATTCATTATTAACTACTTATTGATAATTTTGCCCACTGAGTTCCCTGAGGTCGAGTATAATGCTTTCATTGCTTATCAAAGAGTATTGCTTATCAAAGAGTATTGATTCCTTTTCAATTTCAACATTTTGGATAACCAAATCCAGTTCTCTGTAATCATTGCAAAATGGAGTCCATTATCATGTAGGGTTTGAATTGTTATTCTCCTCTTGTTGCATGCTAATCTTGATCATCTTGTTCAGCTTCTAAGGTTCTTAGTGGCCTATCCTTTTCACATCCTTTGACTAACACTATATCTCTCCAATCTTGTAGGAAGGTCATCAAACTCTCCCTTTTATCTGCCATGGTTGGCCAGGATTAAAATTGCAAAGGGAGTAGCCAGAGGCCTGGCTTATTTACATGAAAGAAAGTTTGTTCATGCAAATATTAAGCCAAGCAACATCCTTCTAGGCTTTGACATGGAGCCATACATAGCAGATTTTGGTCTAGAAAAGCTATTGGGCACTGCCAATGTCAAGTATAGTAGCTTTGATATCCACCTAAGGAACCTTGAAGATATATTTTCAAGGAGCAAACACTCCACTCGCTCCTGCGATAGCCTGCAAACAACACCTGATTTGCTGAGTAGTGCAGGCACATCCAAGAACTTTATATCTCCTTACCAGGCCCCAGAGGCATTGAAAACTCTCAAACCCAACCAAAAATGGGATTTTTATTCCTTTGGGGTTATTTTTCTGGAGATTCTTATTGGGAAGCCACCTTCAGATAAGGATTTTGTGGCATGGGGTCAAAACTTTGTTGATGACAAGCATCGCCTTTTGCGCATCATAGATCCTACTCTTCAACCAGAGGTTGAAGGAAGGGAAGAAATCTCAATGTCTATGGGGATTGCATTGAATTATGCTTCTGCTTCCACTCAAAAGAGACCATCAATGAAGGAGGTATTGCATTTTCTAGAAAAAATGCCATCATCCACAACCGATTAACCAATTCTTTCTTCCTATGTAGCATCCTTGCTTTGACAAAAGTTGGACAGAGATGAGGACTTACACCCACATTCCGTGTTCAACATCTCTACTTAGACATTGACATAACTGATATAGACACTGACACACGGAATGAGTTATATTTGCGGACAAATCCAACCTTCCTAGGAGTCTAAGACTCTCTAATGACAAACAAACCAAACAAGAGCAATCCTTCTCTAGATACACATCATTCTATGAGAATTCAAATGTTTTCGATCTTACCTTAGGTCCCACGCTTGTTGTAGCAGTCCAGCCTTGCTGATCCAGATGAGCTCCTCCTTCACTTTCAGACCTGCATACACTAACAAAGCAAACGATTACATAGCATCTGAATATTCATCATAAAACAAAGCATATCTATCATATTGACCAAGGAATACATGAAATAATTCATTAACAAATCATTGAGAAGAATGGACTTATTTGTATTAAATAATCAAAGGAACCATTACAACCTGAGCCTTGGTGTTGTGCAAGCTCCTCCCAGGGTCCAGCAAGAGATTTCCTCTACTTTGACAAGCTCACCCACTCCCACTATGGCAACAAGGAAGGATAGTGATCTCTCCTCACAAGTCAACAAATGGAAGTCCTAATTCCAGCAGCATTTACCCTATAGAATGTTCAGCTTTTAACCTCCCCTCCTTTGGCCCAATGCCTGTATTTATAGTATTCTAGAAGAGGTTATTCAGTTCCAACATCAATGGGATACTCCCTCTTTTGGATGGGGTAGCTCCTCTCTTGATGGGATAACCTCCTCTATCATAGGGGTGCATGAACCATCTGGAGGCGCTCAATACACGTCAAAAACTCTTCTAGAACTAGAAGTGACCACAAGTAACGTTTTAAAGATGAAACTCGCGCCTTTTGACCTTTACAGGAGTACGCACCCATCCCTTGACTTACAGAGCGTACAAGTACGCAGGTACAATGAGCTTGGGATGCGTACACGCAGGCAAGTTAGAGAGAACCTGCGT
>APFE030120132.1:0-15079 GCA_000404065.3 Pinus taeda | reverse complement strand
CTACAGTTATATACATAATGTGAAAAGAAACAGGCTCAACGAAAACCGAGCAGAAAGCTTGGTTTATGTGCACTACAATTTGAGGTTGTTGAGCCATTACTGTGATCGGGCTAATGAAGATCCCACATATAAAATTTGGGACAATCACCCTGAGGATGACAATTTGGAGGATGGCATTGTACATATGGAAGAACTAGAAGATGAGCTTGTACGGGATGAAGCTGAAGCAGCTGCAGCAACCATGCCACCTCCACCTCCACCATCCAGTAGCAGTTCTCGGGGCCCGAGTCTTGTTCCATTGCTGTGTCCACCTCCATCGACACCCTCGCGTGGAGGCTCTAGTTCTGGTCGTCGGTCTGGGCGGGAGACTCCTAGAAGACCACCACGACCTGCTTATGGTGGAGACTCTCGTGGCAAGGGCCACTTGTAGATTTACAGTTTACTTGTCTTTTTTAGTTTCTATTAGACTTTGTTTCATAACTGTTGAGTTTTGAGTCCTTGACTCTTGACTCTTGACTCCTTCATATCATAATAATATTTTTTGTAAACATTATATCACTGTGACAATGAAAATTTGAAGTTTGAAGTTGGGCCTTGGCAATTATAACTCATTGGTAATGATTGTGAATTATGAATATGATTCTTTGTGAAAGACTAAAGTTGTTTCATTTCATCTCATTATTCATGTTTCATTTTATAAATTTTTAACATTTCATATCATGTTAACAGTTAGAAGTCAGGACTTAGAAATATCTTCGATATTACTTCTTGTAATGGTTAAACTTGGCTTACAAGTACAACTTGTTACTTTGGTGATCAATGATGATAAATGTTATTGAATTGAATGCTATTTTAATTTATTATTTTACTAAGGTTGATTACGATTATAATTTTTAGATGATTGATGTGATATGGTTCAATGATCAATTTATGTTTTTTTATGTTTTTTATGTCTATTTCATCATTCTACATGTTTTTGTTGACATATATGTATCAAAAATTAAAAAATATAAAAAATATATATATTTTTAAAAAATCGCTCCGGGATTCGCTCCCAAACCGGGTGGTCGCTCCCGCTCCCGCTTCCGCTCCCGCTTCCGCTCCCGCTCCCCGCTTCCGCTCCCGCTCCCAAGTAACATTGCTTGGAATGCTTCTAAATCCTAGATAGGGTATCCACCATCAACTACAAACAATAACTAGCAAACATGGTATATTCAAGATAACAATGTAGCATAAAATTGAAGCATGTATTCAAGTGCTCATGAAACAATTTACCAAGGTAAATGGAAACAAATCAAAGTTTGTTAAGAATATTAAATGCTTGCATATAAAGGATGAATTTCCCAAAGTAAAGTGTAAGCTTGTAGCTTCAAATAACAATGAAATAAAGAATGCAAAGCTCAAATGAAATTGTAACAAACTTTAACTTAATGAAATGTGATACTGAGGTTGTATTAATTCCCAATTAAAGCATGCATGTAAGTAAATGAAGTATGAAAGCTTAAACCATGCAAATGTCAATCAACCCAAGAGAAGACTCCCTCTAAATGGGGAGATAGAATACCATGGGAGAAATCTAAAGCTCCCACAAACAAATTAGATCTTTTATTAGTATTACAATGAGAAGAGGGCCCTTCAAAATCCTCAACTAAACTTCAAGGAGGGTCCTCACAATAATTGCTTGAAACTTGGACACTAGACCTCATTTCTTGAGAAAGTAGTAACAAGATCTCACAAAACTTATGCAAGGGAAACAAGGTGTGACTTTCCTCCAAATGCCCATGGCTTAGAAAGGAAAATGGGCAGACCCCTAGTGAACTCGACTTGGCCAAAATAAGCTTCAAAAGGGCTCATGACATCCTTGGAAATCGAACCCCCAACATTTGCCAAAGGTCCTGCAAACACTTGCTAGATGTTGCAGGAGATTGCTCTTCAAAATCTACCACACAAGAGTTAGCAAACAATCCAAACAATGACTGCAAAATAGGTTAAGTATTAGTGAAAAAATTAACAAGATAAAATGTATATGCACAATTATAATTTACAAAAGGCTAAGCTAAAGAGTGAGAGTAAATTCTCGCTCTTTGCTTAGCCATCTTCAAGCTCTTAGATAGCAAATGAAAGAAAAGAAAGACAATGTTTTCTTAAAAGAGATTTAAATTTAGAAGTGTTTGGCTTGTGTACAAGTTATGTGCCAAAACCCCTGCAAAACCACTTTGTAAGATAAGATTACGAAGACTCAAAGAACAAATGAGAGCTTCTTTAAGAATGTATCAAGAGTGGGTTGACCTATCCAAAGACTTCCCTTCATGCTTGATTCTGTGATCCCAACAAGATGTTCCCTCTACAAAACTTCAATCAAGAATTAGTTCCATATAGATTTAACAATAAACAATGATAAGAAACTCTAGAGATTTATTTAAAACCAACTAGAGCATTCTATACCTAGAGCATATTTCTAAATCAAATGTCAATGCAAGATAGCTCTATATTAACAAATCTACAAGAGCATATGGAAACAAATCAGATCAAAGCATGAGTAAAAGAAGTTATACCAATGATCAACAATTTATCACACTCCCAAAGGAGGAACACCTCATGAATGAAACCCCAAAGTCTTTATTGATATTTCAGAAAGTGTACAAGGCAGCAGCGCTTCCACAAGCACAATAGTTGGTAACAATATGATACAAATGAGAGCTCAAAGCTCTATTATATAGAACTATGGGAGCCAATCCCAATGTAGAAGTGATTAAACAAGTGGCATGAGGTGACAATCCCAAAGAGAAATTCGAATTTGTTGAATGGAGCTCTAATGCTAAGTGTAAAAATCGAATTATGGTAAGTGGACATCATTTTCTTCTTCCCTTATGTGCCAAATTTGAATTTTATGATGGAATGACAAGTGTATATGGGTGGTAACCCATGTGGAGATAATTTCCCACAAAAATCTCCACCAAATCTTCTCCCAAATCCTCCCAAATGTGCGTTAAATTCACAAATTCGAATTTCCAAGTAAGCAACTTTCTCATTTAATGCCAAAAATTCGATTTTATTTGGGTACATGTCCTTTCCTTGAATTTAGGAGCCCACATCACCTTGGGACTTCACTTTAACTCCCCCATAATTATCCACCTCATTTCCTCAACATTTAGCATGTGTGGATATTTATTTTTCTCCGTTTATTTAATTTTTGGCTTAATTAATTGCCAGATTTCGCACTAAACTTAGGAAAATTGGGTTTTGAGAGTTAAAAACACATTTTAACCCCTCAAAGTGTGTCATAGTAGAAAGTTGAGGGTGAGAAGTGCAAATTTCATTACTCATACCCCATACAACTTCTCTAGACATCACTTATTGCATTACAAATACAATTCTTTTAGCAATTTTCGCAGTGCGGAAAATCTAAAAAGTTAAAAAAAGACTACCTAGACCTAACCAAATTCCACGAATTTTTTGTGTGATCTAGTATGGTAATATACATCGAATCTAGACACTAAGATGTGTTAGGGGCTGAACCTTCAAACCATCACCCCGACTTTGGAACAAAAAGTGAGTAAAAAAACCCAAAAAATTATCTGCCTCTGAAAAATAAGCGATAATTAACTAGATAAAAAAAACATTCCAAGGTGTACTCGTTTAAAGATCGAGTCCCAACATCCTGGGCCTGTTACAGACTCAAAACTCATCATTACTAGTATCACTTATTACAATTCCCCATAGGGTGTGGAATTTGGGTACAAGAAAAATGATGAGAAAATAGGAGTTTAAAAAACTATGTTAACTGATGATATTTGATGGTACAAGTGTCATCCGGATAATCCTTGGGCATGGAGTCTTTCATATAATCATGAGGTGCCACTCCAGTGGTCAACATTTGGCTCTATATGGGCATGCATGCTAGATACAATGTGATAGTGTGCAAGAACCTGGAATTTGCATCCATCGACAAAAGGCATATATCAATAGTATCCATTCTAAATATCATCAAATGAAATCAAGGATAGAAATGAAATGGAAATTTATTCTAAGAGCATAAATGACAATTTATTTTTGAAATTAAACTAATTAAACAAAAAAGACAATGTATAAGGTTAGAAATATGACACAAAAAGATGTCCCATGGCATCAGATGTCTTCAATGAAGTTCGTGTTGAGAACCTGTTTACTTTCGAGCAGATCCATGGGTGGTTTTTTTGATGTGCCCTCTCCAATTTTGAATATCTTAGGACTTTGATCTGTCCCAACACTGTGTTGTACATGGTCATCTGATTTACCAAATCATTTCCGCTTTTTTCTTTTCTTCTTAATAGATTGTGATGTTGATGTTGATGTGATCAAAGTAGACCTTTCTGCTCGATCTTAAAGATGCTCAGATGGAAAATTCGAAGTATCCAAGACTTTTTTGACCTGCCTTTGTCCATTCTGCTTCTGACATGGTTGATGGATCAATCTCATAAGTATAAACCTGATTTCCCTCGATTTCCTTGCTATCCAAGTCTCCATCAATTAGCCATTTTTCAATGGTGTAAATGACCTCCTCATAATGAGATGAAGGCTGCTTCAATGGACCGGGAGGCTTATGATTTGTTTCTTTGTTCTCTTCTCCTTCGTCATTTAACCTAAGTTGGAATTTTTGTACCTGTAATCTTTCCATTTCATCCAACCTATTCTGAAAAGTGACTTGATTACCTTCATAACACCTATTTCCTTGGCATGATTTGTTTCCATGGTGTTGATTAATTGCACTTGTTTTTCTTCCATGGTGAGCAACCTATTTTGAAAAGTGGCCATTTGATTAGAATGATTGACTTCCATGACCTTTATTGCTTGTGCATGATTTAGCTCCATGGTGTTAATGAGTTGAACTTGGTTGAGTTGCATATCCTTAATCATTTGAGTCAACTCCTTGATGTGATCCTTATCATTCTCATCAATTTTCGCTTTGATCTTTCTTTCATCTCCATATTTTTCTTCAAAGGCATCAATGATTGATTCTAGAGAATCAAAACTGTTAGCAGCTAATTCTATGAACAAATCCATTGCATTTCCATCTAATGAAAAGATGAAGAGTCTCATTTTAACATCCTCATGGTTAATATCATGGCACCCTTTGCTCACACAAAGGTGGAAATTCCTAAGGTGAGTTTCAGTACTAATGGCATTGTTACCTAGAAAACTAGGCAACTCTTCAATAGCCTCGATGGCTTCATCCGGAATGAAATTCGGATAGCCTGAAATGTTAGTAAAATCACAAGGGGCGAACAAATCATTCATGATGCCATGCTTCCTTGACCCTGAAATAGAAAATGGATACTAGAGAGAGGCTCTTGTCCAAGATTAGCAAGAAATCTACAAGAAGCAAGCTTCAAGCAGAAATCCTTACAGAAAATGAAATAAGTGGAGTCGCCACTTGAATAGGAATCTAACTCTAAAATCCAAAATGCAAAAAACAAAAGTTAGTCGTATTTCCTAGGTACAAGAAGACTTGTCCCCGACAACGACGCCAAAGATGTTGACCCTACCACCTACACCTACTTACAAGTCAGCGAGAAAAGCCTTCAACCCCACAAGGTGTGGTTGGTGGCAAGGAACTCAGAGAAGGGACCACCCCCCTTAGCTAACCTAGGAGATAGCTCAAATGGAGAGAGTCAGGATTAGTGTGATAGCCTCTTCTCTGAGTTCCCTACCACCAACCACACCTTGTGGGGTTGAAGGCTTTTCTCACTGATTTGTAGGTAGGTGTAGGCAGCAGGGTCAACAGGCTCAATTTATAGTGTTTCATCCATGCGAAAGGGTGTGTCTCATGGGCAGGGCGACTTGTCACTTGGAGGGCCAACTTGTTCA
This sequence comes from Pinus taeda, assembly GCA_000404065.3. Lineage (NCBI taxonomy): Eukaryota > Viridiplantae > Streptophyta > Pinopsida > Pinales > Pinaceae > Pinus > Pinus taeda. The sequence goes on along the minus strand of APFE030120132.1, from coordinate 9,232 downwards.
CATGTGGAGGTAAATACAAAATTCAAATTTTCATTTTCCCTGGTTTGGAAGAGGATGCTTTATAAAAAAAATGAATACATAATAAATATTTTTCTTTTTCTTGCAAGCATGAAGAACATGCTCCATATAATTTTCTTTTGCTAATATGATTTATATTTCATCATTGCAAGTACGAAAGAATATTATGAAGATTGATGTTAATTTTAATTAACAATGGTATGTTCTATACTTGCAACAATTTCTTCAATGTCCTTTAGTTAGCCCAATGACAATTTCCAATAGCAATCACATTAATCATCACATTGATAGAAACTGTAGATAGAACATGAACAATAAAAACAAAGAACAAGCCAAGACAAGAGATCACCAAAATTTGGCAAATGCCAGGGAAAAACCCTAAGATGGGGAAAACCATTGTGGTATCATCTCCTAGTATAATCCCACGATTATCTATCCGATGAAGTGCCTGGGGTTCCTTGCTTTCTTTGAAAAGTCGACCATTTCTCCTTGATGAACTGTATTACCAGTCATTCCTTTGATCATTGAAGATGTCCCTTGAATGATTGTTATCTTCATCAAGAGATGTGTCTCTGCCATTCAGACACTCCTTCGCATAATGGCCGAACTTATTGTAACCAAGGCATCTGTCTTTCCTTCCACCCTTAGATCCGAACTTCCCAATGAAGTGATCTTTAGGTAGGTCAGCAGAACCTTCTGCTGCGCCATTCTGATAATATTCTCTGCTTCGACTTCACCCTGGGTGAATTATGAGGAACCCATTGATCCTTTTGTGTTGTCCCAACTATCTTTGGTGATTGCTCTTTCACTCTTGCTTGGGCATTGTCTTCACCTTAGCTCTAATACGATGTTAATTTTAGGTATGTTTTATGCTAGAGCAATTTATTTTAATTTTCTAATATCTTTTCCAGATTAGCAATCACAACAGCATTAAATTAAACTGCAGATAGAACTTAAATATAAATCGCAGAAGACAAGCCAAGACAAGAGGATACAAGATGTGGCACTAGCCAGGGACAAACCCCACAATGTGGGGAAACCCTTGATCAATTCTTCTTTTATGTTCTTCAAAGTTCAGCAGAGAAAGAGAGAGATAATACATATACAATAGAAGTCAATATTTTGACTTTTGATATTGCATGAGATTAGTTGAAGACATATTGCTTAAACTAATTCTCTAAGGTGACTACTTCACCTATCATAGTGCTGCATATCTTCCATTTGTTGCACCTTACCGTGTAGTACCGTCATGCTGCGTCATGCATCATCATGCTGTTCATGATCACTATGCTGCCCATACATCATGCTATCCATGATCTCATACATCATGCTGCTCATGCATTATGTTGCCCATTCATCATGCTGCCCATGATCTCATACATCATGTTGCCCATGCATCATGTTGCCCATTCATCATGCTGCCCATGATCTCATACATCATGCTGCCCATGCATCATGTTGCCCATGATCTCATCTATCATGCTGCCCTTGATCTCATACATCATGCTACCCATGCCTCGTGTTTCCCATGATCTACGTAAATCACCCGAGTTTATGATTGCTATAGCGGTGCAGTCAAACCCTTGACTGCGGCTCTATTTTATGACAGTGGCTGAGTGTGCTTTTATGCTTGCGTGCTTCAGCGACTTCCATTACGTTAATTCACTGCGACTTCCATTACATTAATTCACTGCGGCTTCCATCATGTTAATATGAACCTGCGTGTTTCATTATGTTGTCATTACGACTAATATGAACCTGTGTGCTTCATTATGTTGTCACTGCGGCTTCTATGAACCTGCGTGCTTCATTATGTTATCACTGCGTGCTTCATTACGTTAATATGAACCTGTTCCTTCATGCACGAGTTTCCATGCGAGTTCTTGTGCTTCTTAGGATGTGAGATTAGGTCTTCTTGCTGCGTATTTAGTGTCTTCATTTTCCAGCGGATAGATGTCTTCTTGACCTACATTGGATTAGGGCATCATTGTATTGCGGCTAGGGCATCATACACTAGCATATACTCTCAGCGTTTCTCCTTCTCCAAAAACCCAAAGACATGGAGAGGAGATCACATGAGAAGTGTGTCAAAAGTGACTTCAAATCCTCTTCTATTTATACTAGAACGTAGATGATGAATAGGCATGTCTATTGGGCTTCTGAGCCTACCCAAGTTGCTGGTCGGCTTGATAATAATTCCATAATCAAAATAAATTCATATCTCCATAAACACTTATCGGAATCGGATGATCTTTAGATCAATCCTACACCTCTCGATGAGAGGGATCCATTAAAAATATCAGCTGCCATAAATAAGCTGACCCACATGGAGTTTGGCCCTAGTTGCCAATTTTAACAAGTTGCCACTTGAACAGGAATCTAACTCTAAAATCCAAAATGCAAAAAACAATAGTTAGTCGTATTTCCCAGGTACAAGAAGACTTGTGCCTGGCAACGGCACCAAAGATGTTGACCCTGCCGCCTACACCTACCAACAAGTCAGTGAGAAAAGCTTTCAACCCCACAAAGTGTGGTTGTTGGCAGGGAACTCAGAGAAGGGACCACCCCCCTTAGCTAACCTAGGAGATAGCTCAAACGGAGAGAGTCGGGATTAGTGTGACAGCCCCTTCTCTGAGTTCCCTGCCACCAACCACACCTTGTGGGGTTGAAGGCTTTTCTCACTGACTTGTAGGTAGGTGTAGGCGGCATGGTCAACAGGCTCAATTTATAGTGTTTCATCCATGCAAAAGGGTGTGTCTCATGGGCAGGGCGACTTGTCACTTGGAGGGCCAACTTGTTCACTTGTGGAGGTAAATACAAAATTCAAATTTTCATTTTCCCTGGTTTGGAAGAGGATGCTTATAAAAAAAAATTGAATACATAATAAATATTTTTCTTTTTCTTGCAAGCATGAAGAACATGCTCCATATAATTTTCTTTTGCAAATACGATTTATATTTCATCATTGCAAGTACAAAAGAATATTATGAAGATTGATGTTAATTCTAATTAACAATGGCATGTTCTATGCTTGCAACAATTTCTTCAATGTCCTTTAGTTAGCCCAATGACAATTTCCAATTTAATTTCCAATGGCAATCACATTAATCATCATATTGACAGACTGTAGATAGAACATGAACAATAAAAACAAAGAACAAGCCAAGACAAGAGATCACCAAAATTTGGCAAATGCCAGGGAAAAACCCCAAGATGGGGAAAACCCTTTGATCAGTTCTTATTATTATATCAAATTTTCAGCAGAGAGAGAGAGTACAATAAAGTCAATATTGACTTGCCAATAGATGATCAAAACCACTGTCCAAAACAGTCCAGTGAATCTGTGATTTTTCTGCTTCTAGATAGCAGCAGTCAACAGCCCTAACCAGAAAGTCAATGCTGGTCAACGCAGCAGCAAACAGTCCACAATGTAGCTCGGTCAAACCCAGTCAAACGCGGCCTTCTTTGCTAGTCAAAGTCAGCCCAAAACAGTTTCAAAATAGTCGGTCAAACTTGGTCAAAATATGCACTTCTGTCCAGCGGTCAGCCTGGTCAACAAGCCCAGAAACCTCAGTTTCTGTGCCAATTAGTGCAGCCCTCCAAAACAGAAATTCTGGCACATAAAACATAGTCCAAGGAGGTCAAAATAGCCCTAATCAATGATGGTCAAACCCTGCAACAGATCTTGAAATTTGGCCTCCTAAAATTTGTCCTCTTTCAGCCACACGTGTGAGAGAAGAAGAGCTGCTCTTGCAATTTGTACGGCCCAATCAGATGAGGAGAGAGAATTGATGAGTTGTAATGATTCCAAATGAGGTTTGAAGTCTCTCTTATTTACACAACTCATTGAGGGTCAAAGGACATGTCCATTAGACTTCATGAGCCTACATGATGATGTGGCCGACCTTGACAATTTGCTCATGTGTGGGCTTGACCTCAAAAACATATTTTTGCTTGACCAAATTTGATTATCTTTAGGTCGATTTTGGTCTTCTCAAAACGAGGAATTCAATGCAATAATCATCTCCATCAATTGAGCTGTCCAAAGTGGAATTTGGCCCTAGTTGCTAATTTTAACAACCGACCATAGCTACCAAATTTAACACTCTGTAAGTAGCAATGCTTTAATTAAGGTGGGCGAATTGTTGTCTTAAAACAAGAGCTTAAGCTGGCATCATATGAAGAATCCTTCCATGGGCTGTTTGCATCAGCTAATGAGACCTCTATTATAAATGATTAAGGGTCTCTGACAGCGCACCAATCCTTAATTGTGTTAATGTATGCAAAAGTCAAGCTAAACACAAAGCTAAGTGCCAATACGATTACCAAACTCAAGATCAAGCTGTGGCAGTCATGAACATAATCCCTCTCTTTCACCCTTTTTTCTAAAAGGCTGGAAGAGCTTCTAATATCAGGGCTGGTCATGAACAGTGAAAAAATAACCCAAGTCATATATTCTTCCAACAAAGGAGCACCGCATATTATAATCATTTAATATGAGCTCTGTTCTAATCACATGTTGGTGGAAGAGACTTAAAGGAAGAAGGTCATCTTCTCTCTGTATTGTTATCTCTAGGCCATCACATGTAGAATATTTCTACACCTTTCTGACCAGTATAAGTTATGTAGCAGCATTAGAACCTGAAAAATGTTAGATCCTTGTGTACCTTCAATTAATGCAATGATGCTTCAGCCATATTGGCTGATTCCCAAAAAAAGGGGGGTTCAATAGGTAGTATATCATGTGAATAGATGCCCTCCATGTGTGGGTGCCTTGAACCAATAACATGGAGATGTGTGCAAGGTAACCTATTCAAATGGATAGATACATCAATAGGTGCACTACAATGAAACAAAATCCACAATAAGTTGACTGGTTCACTTCTTAAGGAAGGTGCTTGTGCTTTTAAATATAGGCTGGAAAAGGTCAGTCCCTTGGCTGGAAAGAATACATGAACACAAAGCTTCAAATGCTGGTTATTAAATCTTGTGAACGTAAACAGCTCTAGAACAACTGAGAGCTTGCCCACTTGATGATGTATATGATGTGAGTGGGCATGGAAAGAATCTTTTCTCATTGATCTTCAAAAAAAGAAACAAGAGGGCTGATATACTTTCCTTGATTGAGTTTAAGCTCTAGAATCATGTCTACTTGACTGTGTAAGGGATGTTGCGGCCTCTAGTAGCTTTGAACATTAGAAGATGACATTATTGTTGTGTTTTCAGATCTTGATTGCTGGCAACTAATTGGCTGAGGATGGTACCTTTAAATTTGGCTGCTTGAGTTCTCATTGCTAAAGTACCAAGGTCCCAAGGTCAATTTCCATTGATGCCCTCAGGGTTAGGCTCTGTTAAGAATAGTTATTGAATGTATGAGGGGTCTCTTAGAAAGAAAATATGCCAAAAAAAAAAAATCACCTCAATATCATAATCTCACCATGGGAGTCCGGCATCATAGTAACTGCCTCATGGAGTTTGATTGTGCTTTGCACATGTGCAGATGATATATTGTTGACAATTTTCGACATTGAACATGAAAACTTGGCCCAAACATTGAGGATTCAATAGAGGAAGGTGACAAGGCGTATTGGAAGAAGTTTGGCCGCCCACAATAGGTGCCATTTCTGCATTTGGGCATGCTTTCTTGGTTTTAAGCTCATTCATGAAGTCAATGCTAAAGTTGGCTTCATGTTTATCATTTTGGGGAATGCTTTTGCAAGGGCCAATGTCATGGCCAGGAATCTGGGCAGGGTGGTATTTGAATCTAAAAATGCCATCTGTGCGTGGATCTTTGCAAAATTTACATAAGTAACAAAGCTTAACTGAACCTGGAATTTTTTTATAGTAGGCCCAAGCAAAGTCCTCCCTTGGCATTTTCACTGTTTAATGCTTACTCAGTTTATGCCCTAGGGCTTAGAGGCTGCTGCAGATCACATACTACCAATATGTGTCCATAAACAAGTGAAAATTGATCTGCAAATGGAAGAAAAACTGTACAACTTTTCCCTAAGCATGGGGGTGCCAAATATGGTGCTTCCAAACCTCGTTGTGTTTAGACTCTTATGATTCATTAGATTATGATTAAGTTCAATAATATTCTAATTGTCACAAAATAAGACAAAAGGATGATCTTGAGCAAAACTTAGCTCACCGAGTACATCTGAATTCCAAGAAAGATGCCTCTCGAAAGGAACTGAAATAGCATATTCAACTTCAGTAGAGGAGAGCTCAACCCCCTGTTGCTTATTGGAACACTAACAAATTGATCCAGAACCAAGAGAGAACAAATATCCTGAGGAGCACTACTTATCACATCACATGCCCAACTGACATAAAAAAGAAAAAAGAAAAAGAAGGGGACAAGAATATGAATCTTAACACCTCTGGAGTAGGAAATGCCCATGAGAATGGTGCCCCTAAAATAGCACAGATTACAATTACCAGTCTGCCAATTACTCTCATGAGGTTCTTGCATATCATAAGAATGCATACTAACCATAAAGGAGATATTTGATCGTGTAGGTGTAGGATACAGAAAATTGAAAAGTAAAAACATGCATTTAAAAGGATTGAATGCAAGAGTGAGACAACTGCAGATGGTTGTGGGAATCTTAATTTTGTACATATACACAAAACCGACATTTATTCTCATGTAGCAAACTATGGTGCTGCTGATTCTAAAATTGTTTTGGGTGGGATGAGCGTGGAAGCTCCACTTTAGCTCCAAGATCTCTTACAAATTGTATTAGCCCCTTAGAGCCCACATAATCTCTGAATGGTAGAAGGTGGATTAATGGGATTCTGTAGTCATGGATAAAATTGTGCAATTTGGCACTGTTGTTAACCCATATGCTTAATGTACTTCCAAAAGTCGGAGGATTTACACATCATAGGCAAGTAACATACAGACTTCTGGGACAGTATTGCCCATAAGGAACCTTGACATGATGCAAGGTCTCAAGTCTTCTTAAATTTGAGTCACCAGGTAGTATGACCAGGCATTTAGAAAGAGACCCCATCAGGGTGAAACTTCCCCTGTTGTCTTAAATGTGATTCATAGTAATGCTACCTGGTGTTTTGAAGTCATCTGGAGCAACAAGGTTTGTGTTATGTACAGATTAGCTCGATTGACTATGCTTATTGTAGTTTTATCTCTGTTGGATTCCTAGCTTAAAATATATGGACATAAGTCCTCTCAAGTCACTACCTCTAATTTCCCTCTGTGAATTTCATTAATGTATGCCTTCTTTAAGGACTATACAAACTGTTATTTGCCTTGTATATACACATACAGTAGGAAAGAGAAGTTTGTACTAGTTGCTGTAGCTATCTTTGGTTCCTTATTTCATAGACAACAAGAGAAACTCATGACAGTATGCAATCTCTGTGGCTTCTAAATTACACTGACATCTACTCTTACTGCACAGTCATAACGTGTTGCAAAAATTAGGTGTGAATATCTAATTGTGAACAATACGCTGTGACCATAGCATTTTGGTTATTGTTATAAAGTACTGCCACACACTAATGTTCTGTAAACTCACGTTAGGATATCACTGAGCATGATAATGTGTGAAATCATTTAACTGCCTTCGTGGTTGGGTATACTGTTAAATATAGACATTCAACTCAATGCTGGGTATGGAGTATTGTTATTTGATGGCTATGCAGGGTGTACTTTTAAGGAACGACTGTCTCTGGAAGTAACAATGCTTTAATTAAGGTGGGGAAAATTGTTGTCTTAAAACAAGAGCTTAAGCGGGCTTCATATGAAGAATCCATCCATGGGTTGTTTGCGTCAGCTAATGAGACCTCTATTATAAATGATTAAAGGTCTCTGACAGCGCACCAATCCTTAATTGTGTTAATGTATGCAAAAGTCAAGCTAAACACAAAGCTAAGTGACAATACGAGTACCAAACTCAAGATCAAGCTGTGGCAGTCATGAACATAATCCCATCTCTTTCACTCTTTTTTCTATAAGGCTGGAAGAGCTTCTAATATCAGGGCTGGTCATGAACAGTGGAAAAATAACCCAAATCATATATTCTTCCAACAAAGGAGCACCACATATTATAATCATTTAATACGAGGTCTGTTCTAATCACATGTTGGTGGAAGAGACTAAAAGGAAGGTCATCTTCTCTCTGTATTGTTATCTCTAGGCCATCACATGTAGAATATTTCTACTCCTTTCTGACCAAGTATAAGTTATGTAGCAGTATTAGAACCTGAAAATGTTAGATCCTTGTGTACCTACAATTGATGCAATGATGCTTCAGCCATATTGGCCGATTCCAAAAAAAAGGGTTCAATAGGTAGTGTATCATGTGAATAGATGACCTCCATGTGTGGGTGCCTTGAACCAATAACATGGATATGTGTGCAAGGGAGCCTATTCAAATGGTTAGATACATCAATAGGTGGGGCACTCAATGAAACAAAATCCACAATAAATTGACTGGTTCACTTGTTAAGGAAGGTTCTTGTGCTTTTAAATATAGGCTGGAAAAGGTCAGTCCCTTGGCTGGAAAGAATACATGAACACGAAGCTTCAAATGCTGTTTATTAAATCTTGTGAACGTGAACAGCTCTGGAACAACTGAGAGCTTGCCCACTTGATGATGTCTATGATGCGAGTGGGCATGGAAAGAATCTTCTTTCATTGATCTTCAAAAAAAAAAAAAGAGGGCTTATACACTTTCCTTGATTGATTTTAAGCTCTAAAATCATGTCTACTTGACTGTGTAAGGGATGTTGCGGCCTCTAGTAGCTTTGAACATTAGAAGATGACATTATTGTTGTGTTTTCAGATCTTGATTGCTGGCAACTAATTGGCTGAGGATGGTACCTTTAAATTTGGCTGCTTGAGTTCTCATTGCTAAAGTACCAAGGTCACAGGGCCAATTTTCATCGATGCTCTCAGGGTTAGGCTCTGTTAATAATGGGTAGTAGCTCATGGTAAGAATAGTCTATTGAAAGTACGAGGGGTCCCTTAGAAAGAAAAGATGCCAAAAAAAAAATCGCCTCATTCTCATAAAATCTCACCATGGGAGTCAGATATCATAGTAACTGCCTCTGGTTAATAAGTAGGATATGTTACATGACCTCCATGCCTTCATCTCTTTATATGCTCATGTGTAGCTCCAACGAATTGTCTTGAGGGCAGCTCTTTACCCTAGCTGACCTCTCCTATTGTTGAGCAAACCCACCA
>APFE030120108.1:8653-28576 GCA_000404065.3 Pinus taeda | reverse complement strand
TCAATAAACAAATAACATTCATGATGAACTTAATCAACCTCCAAAGATGGAGGTGGAGATGGCAGGAATTAGATTTATACTCCATAAAGAAGATAATCATGGTAATAAGATGCATTTCAATGACTTGCACTAGAAAATATCGTTGTGATATATGCCATTACAATAAGACAGCTTACAAGTACTAATACCATACTGATAAGAACCACATAGTACAGAGAATTGGGGTTGCTCTGAGAACAATTTGAATGTGCCAATTCACCTCGGCACAGGTGAATTGGGTTTGCTCTGAGAACAATTTGAATGTTTCGAAAGCTCGTGATCATTACGCCAAGGGGAAATTACCATTCTAAGGCTGGTTTTCCCCGAGTGGTTTGAGAGCCTTTTAAGAGTTGATGGACTATCTGCTTCAACTATGCCTATTGATTCTACTCTCCGTAAATTTCTTCTTTTGGAGGTGGAAGATGAAGTAGAGCTTCCAAAATCTTGATTTGCAGTGACATTCTGTGAAGCTTTAGTCATTGCGTTTTCCTTCGCGTGCTTCACGATTTCTGTTGCAATTTCTCTGGGATTGATCACGTCCTTTGAGAACCTCAACGTTTTGTTGTTGCTGTTAACACTTTGCTTGGACTCGGTTTTTGAGCATTGATATGGATGACTTCCAGGATACGAAGGCTTGGCGACGCGGGCGGTTTCTGAAGGACGCTTGAGGAGGGTTTTCTTAGACGTTAGTGAACAGCTTAAATTTCTAGTATTATTGTTTGGAGAAAGTATTTTTGCTCCTTTGTCATGACGAGAAGCGCGAAAAGGAGCAACTTCATCAGCTAAAGGAGGTTTTGACCTGCAACGAAACATTGACCCATTCGGTACCTTTGTGGCTTTTGCACATCATGAGGAGGTTATTTCCTGTGGTTCTGCTAGTTTTCCTTGCAAGGAATATCTATCTTCCAGCACACTTCCAAGATTCTCTTTATTTTTATGAATAAATTCCAGTGCCTGCAGAAGTTTTCTGGACTGCTCCCGGTTGCTTTGTCTGGTATTTTCTGGTGTAATGTTTTCTTCCCTTAACAACTTCTGGTCGTGATTTTTTCTGGCGGCAGAGATGACATTATTGTGGTTTTCCGATTGAAAATACTGAGAATAATCTCTGTGTTGTTGAATTTCGTAAGCTTCGAACTCGCGCTTGAACTCTTCCAGCTGTTTTTTTTTAGGATGTTCCCTAACGATGTGAGATCTGTTCACATTTTGAGATATTCTGATGGACTGAACTTTAGAAGCATTTTGCTCTTGCCTGCCGCTGATGGAGTTTTGCCTGGAATGATTGTTAGAAACAGGCTCGTCTGGCATAAGTTTAAGACCCATCATTCGGGCCACGACGTTCGACATTCTTCGTTTCTGCTGATTTCTGTGATTGAAAATACAGAATATAGGCGTTTACCCGACCTGACCTGCAGAGCGAGAAGCACCGGGGGAGCTGCAGAGCGGAATCGCAGACCGGGAGAGCGTCGGGTCGAAGAGTAATTGCAGTGAGCGCGGGTGACCATTTCGAACCTACCATAATAGTCCAGCTCGTTCTCGATCAGTCAGGGGAGGTCAGGGGCCTGCATTCAGATTTTTTTGTCAGAGAATGAGTGGGAAGGTCAGGACTGTCAGGGGAGGGTGGCGGAGAAAGAGGGTGGCGGAGCTAGGGGATGGTGGCGGAGGGCAAAGAGGTTGCCGGTGGCCGGAGCCGGACGATTTTCCGGTCGGTACTGGAAAACGAGCTATTCTACAGCCTAGATAGACTACTCCTTAATGTGAATATCTCACAGATCAGATCAGGAAATAAATATTGTTTGCACTCAACGGTCATGCTTTTGCTGATGTGGGAAAAGCATATTGGATTCCTAGTTTTAAAGCAATGCTTTTCCTGAAAAAGCAGCTCGTGGAAATTAAGACCACAATAATTTTATTTTTTATTCCCAGGAATATTTATTTATTTTGTTATAGTAGTTATATTTAAAACATTTTATATGATTATAATATTTAATTATATCATTTTTGGGATTCATATATTATATAGAATTTATAATTTTAATTATGTGAAAGAAATTTAAATGATTAAATTTGAGTGGTTAAATTACAGGTTGCATGCATGCATACAGCAAGGAAAGGGAAAGGGAAGTAAGTGTTTTAATTGAAAAATAAAACTCATAAAAATTGTCTATTTAATACTCTACACCAATAAAAAATAGAATTTTTGAATTTAATTACAAACTATTTGTCTTTATTAAAGTTTGAATAAATTTAAAAAAGAATAATTACAAAAAAACTATTAGTAAATCAATTGAAAACTGAATATGCTATATTTTCATATTCTTCTCAATGCGCCAATATAATAAGAGATGATTAGCTAACATGCTAATAATAATTACTAATATATTGTTTTGTGATTACATTTAAGAAATATTTTTTAACTTAATATTGTTTTGTGACTACATTTAAGAAATATTTTTTAACTTAATAGGAAGAAATCTTAATTAGATTTAACTGTTATTTACTCAGTAAAAAGGAGATTTATTATTTTTCATTGATTAACCAATTTTACGTTACAGAAAAAGTTTATTCATTTTCATTTTTTTGGAACTCATTTTATGAATGGACAATGGGTACATTACCATTATTGCTTAGATTTGTTAATTAAGGAAATGAACATAATTTGTGGAACTTGTTAGTTTGTGTAAATAAATTAAATTATTATTAAAAAATAATAAATAGATTGGTTGATTAAGGAAATTAACCTAATTTGTTTTACTTGCTAATTTGTTTAAATAAATTAAATTATTATTAAAAAATAATAAATTTTAATCTATAATGTTAAACTATAGAAATTTTGCATTTTTTTTGTGAAACTCAAAGTAATATGGGTTTGACAAAAAAACCTAATACATTATCTATTGCATATAATAGGGATGATAAGGGAACTTAGATAGTATTTTCAGTTTGGCATCATTTATGTTATTGTTGGGGATTTTACATTGTTGAGGCTTATACTCATTATTAGAAACCACTCTTGCACACGTATATTCTGGATCTGTACAATAATTCAGTTAGAGATAATTTCACTTAAATGCTATAAATGTGATTTTTATTGTTAATGTTTATTTTCCAAATAATTAAAGGTGTTGATTAAATTGGGAATTAATAAAATTTATGAATGAAATATGCAAATATATTAGATACTATTTAAAATATATTCATAATTAAATATCATATAATTGGAAGTTCTAAATTTATTTTGATACTTACAATTAAGAAAAAATAAATAAAATTTAGCAAATGTATGAAGCATCTAATTTAACTCCAATGAAGACTTCTATAAATGGTATGCAATGGTTAGGAACCATTATCATTAATAATTTTCAAATGTCAGAAGTGGTGTATCATGATATTGAAAGTGCAACAAAAATAATGATAAATCATATAAAACCATGGATAGACATTCTAATAAATTCAAGATTTTTAGTTTTCCATTTCTCAAACAATTTTGACCAAGAATGTAAATTTGACTTGATGAAGTTGTTCTTTCAATTGTAATTGTAAATCTAGCTTCCAAAATCAAATTGTCCTATTGCAACAATTGGCCAAATTCCTCTTACTTCCCATCGTTTTGGCAGAATAATGCATATCAATCCCAATGGCAACCCTTGACTTCATAGAACCATAACTGGCAGTCAAGCTAGGAAAGACCTATAAATCAACCAGCAGGAACAATCCCCCTACCTCAACCCACACTTCCAGCACCCTACACATTACAACAGAACCCTTAGACCAACCTACGACCGCAGCTCCCAGCCCAACCCAACCCGAAACCCAACAACAAACCAGTTCAATCCGTGCAAATTATTGAAGGACCGGAGCCAAAAACCGAGTTAAGAGAGTGCAATGAGCTTCAATTAAGATCTGAGCGGATAATAGAATCAGAGGGGGGTAAAAATAAATAAATTGAAGATCAATTACCTATAGAACAAGCACCACAAGAGGAGAACATGGTTAAACAGAAAACTCATGATCAAATGATCACCTCTTCTCCACCATTCCCAGAAAGATTAATCATACCTCGCCCAATAGAATACCCCAATTTTTATCTTCTGGGAGAACTAAAAAATTGTGTATAAAAATACCGCTCCTCCAGGCTATTCAGGACATTCTAATTTACGCAAAAACTATTAAGGAATTGTGTATGAAAAAGCCAAAGAGGAAAATAAAAACAACCCCAACTGTCCAGTAGTCGGTACCTTATCTAATTTACTATCAAGCAGAGAAACACCTGAAAAATATGAGGACCCAGGAAATCCTATAGTCACTGTGCAAAAAAATGGATGCTCCTTCCCCAATGCATTAGCCGATTTAGGAGTAGCAATCAATATTCTTACAACCACAACTTGTCAAAAGCTTGGCATTACATCCTTGGACCCAACCATGACCTTGTTGGAACTCGCTAACCAATCGGTAGTCAAACCAGAAGGCACATTACAAGATGTAATGGTGTCAGTAGACTCCTGGGAACACCCTACAGACTTTCTGATCATCAATCCTAGAAACCGACTCGATGGACATCCCATAATTCTAGGTAGACCTTAGCTAGCAACCACGAATGCTTACACAAGTTGTTGAACATCCAGCATGAATATAGCAAGAGGAAGCAATGTGAAGAATTTAGCCTTATATCCTCCAGCTCAGCCAAGTTTAACAAGAATAAAAACCAGAAAACAACCTATATCATATCTAACTGAAAACATTAGATCACTGCTAACCATAGAAGATGCTCTCTAATTTAAGGGAAAAATAGAAGATGACATCATTAACACTTACATTAACCAACCAGATGTCGTATCCCATCTAAAATGTCACATGATCGAAGTAGCCCTCGATAACGAAATAGAAGGAGATCCCTTAAAAGATATTAACGATCAATCAATACCAACAACTTCTGTTTATAACAACAAAACCATAGAAATTGAGCTAGGAAAAACTTTGAATATTAACAAAAATTTGACTGTTGACCAAGAGCAGAAGCTTGTTCAACTCCTGAGAAAATATAAAGAGGCCTTTGCATGGGATTACCGGACATGAAGGGGATTGATCCCCAATTATGCATGCACCACATTTATACAGAGAAAGATGCCAGGCCCATTCGAAAACCTCAACGAAGGTTAAATCCTCATCTTAAAGATATTGTTAAATCCGAACTACAAAAATTGTTAGATGTAAACTTCATTTACCCCATATCTGACAGCAAATGGGTCTCTCTATTAGTAGTAGTGCCAAAAAAGAATGGAAAGTGGCATATATGTGTTGACTATAGAGAGCTTAATAAAGCAACCCAAAAGACCATTTTCCCCTTCCATTCATTGACTAGGTCTTGGACACATTGGCAGGAAAAAAAAATATTTTCTTTCCTAGATGGCTTCAGCGGATACAATCAAATTGAGATTGCCCCTAAAGATTAGGATATGACTACCTTTACCCGCCCTTGTGGAACATTTTCTTACAGGGTCTTACCTTTTGGGCTGTGCAATGCACCTACCACATTCCAGAGGGCTAACTCAGTATTTTTTCAGATCTGATAAATGAAGGGCTCGATGTGTACATGGATGACTTTACACCTTACGGAGATGACTTCGAGCCAGTGTTACAAACATTAGAGAAATTTTTGCAAAGATGCATTGCCACCAGACTCTGTTTAATCCATGAAAAATGCCACACGATGATGACCGAGGGCCTCATCTTGGGTCACTATATATCAGTAGCTGGAATACAGGTAGATCCAACAAAAAATCAGATAATTCTTTTAATACCTACCCCTTCCACACAAACTGAGGTACGTAGTTTCTTGGGATTTTATGGCTATTATAGAAAATTTATAAATAATTTTTCTCAAATTGCTACACCACTATATGCATTAACATGAAATATTGATTTCATTTGGACTGATAAATGTGATAGTGCTTTTGAAGATTTAAAATGGCTTGTATCAACAACCCCAGTATTAAGGGGCCCAAACTGGGATTCGCCATTCCAGATTTCATACGACACTTCAAACACAGCCATTGGAGCAGTTCTCAACCAGGAGGAAGATAAAAAGCCATATGTAATATACTATATCAACAAAAATCTATCTCTTGCTGAATTAAATTATATTATTACTAAAAAAGAATTTTTGGCTGTAATCTATGCTATCAATAAATTCAGACATTATATAACAGGATACCCTATGGTTTTATACACTGATCACTCTGCTATTAAATATCTAACTAATAAACCTGTTACAAATGGAAGAGTGACAAGATGGTTGATTCTTTTGCAGGAATTCGATATCACTATCAAAGATCGACCAAGAAAAGAAAATCCAGTAGTAGATTTTCTTTCACGAATGCCAAAGACAGATGACTTGGCAGCAGTAGAAGACCAGTTTCTTGATGAACATTTATTTGTTGTAACTGTGAAAAAACCGTGGTATGCGAATGTCGCAAATTACTTGGCAGTGGGCAAGTTACCCAAGCACTTGACGCCTAATGAAAGAAAACAAATAGTAAAGTGCAACACGTGATTCTCTTGGATCGGAGGCTATTTATTTCATACAGGGGCCGATATGCACAGTAGAAGATGCATCAGGGAAGAAGAGATCTTTGACATCCTGAAAGATTGCCACGATGGGCCTTGCGGCAGACATTTTGCAGATCACTGGACTGGTCACAAGGTATTACAGATGAGCTATTATTGGCCCACCATTTTTAAAGATGCCAAGAAGTTTGTCCAGGCATGCGACAGTTGGCAAAGAATGGGATGCCCTGGGCAATCTGATGAGATGCCCTTGCACCTGTAGATAGTCATTGAACCTTTTGAGCGATGGGCGTTAGATTTCATCGATCCAAAAAACCCATCATCTAATCAAAAGACATATATATTAGTTGAAACAGAGTATGTGACTAAATGGGTGGAGGCAGAGGCACTACCAAGGGCAACAGAGGACTCGGTAATCCACTTTATTTTCCAACTATTTGTGCGATATGGCTTGCCTAGAGAGGTAATTACCGATGGAGGACCATAATTCATAGGCAATAAGATCTCTGCAACATTAAATAATCATCATATCATACACAGAATCACGACTCCATACCTCTCACAGGAAAATGGCCAGGTAGAAAGCACTAATAAGGTAATCGAGGCAATACTAACAAAGACAATTGCATCACATAGACATGACTGGGCTACTCGATTACTCGAAGCCTTGTGGGCATACCGCAAGACATGGAGAAATACCATGGGATATTCCCCAAATCAACTAGTGTTTGGCAAAGAACCTATCTTCGCAATTGAATTTGAAATCCAGACATTGAGGATAGCTCAGGAGGTAGGCTTGGACTTAAGCAAAGCACATATTAATAGGCTACATCAAATCAATGAATTGGATGAAATCCGGCTAACAGCTCTTCAACACACTGCACTAATCCAACAACAAAGAGCGAAATGGCATCATGCCCTTATCAAAAAGAAGATCTTCCACGAAGGAGATTGGGCACTCCTATATGATTCTAGGTTCCAAGATTTCCTGGGAAAACTCTAGACCAGATGGTTAGGACCTTATGAGATACAAAAGGTGCATAACAATGGCACGCTCACATTAGCCACCATTGATGGGTCTGGCTAGTCTTTTAAAGGGAATGGACATCGAGTACGACTCTATCACAAACCGCTTACCAAGGAGTCCTTTGCCAACAATTACGGGAAGATTCCACCATACAGATTCTTACTGAGGAGGGCAACTTGTCCTTAGCATAGACCCAGTGAATAATTCATTTGTTTTTGAAATTTGTACATAAAATTTTCTTTCTATGTTGATTGAATTTGCTTGTATAAATTGTATATAAATTCTCTTTTTTTCTACTTTTCCTTTGATGTTCCCTCTAAGGAATAGTTGTTGTTCCCTTTAAGGAATAGTTGTTGTCCCTTCTAAAGAACAACAATGATTTTATGGATTCTCGTCATGTTGTTCCCCTTTAAGGAACAATTGTTGTTCCTTCCAAAGAACAACTGTTGTTCCCTCTATGGAAGAACAATTTTGTGTACAGATTTTCGTGTTGTTCCCTTTAAGGAACAATTGTTGTTCCCTCTAAGGAACAACTGTCATTCCTTCTAAGAAATAGCAGTTCCCTATATATTTTATTTTCATGTTGTTCCCTTCAAGGAATAGTTGCTTTTCCCTCTAAGGAACAACTGCCATTCCCTCTAAGGAATAGCAGTTCCCTATATATTTGATTTTCGTACTATTCCCTTTAAGGAACAGTTGTTGTTCCCTCTAAGGAACAATTGTTGTTCCCTCTAAGGAACAACAGTTTCATTGTTATGTGTTTTCTTGTTGTTCCCTCTAAGGAAATTTGTCGTTCCCTTTAAGGAACAATAGTTTCGTATGGATTTGTTTTCCTGCTGTTCCCTTTAAGGAACGGTTGTTGTTCCCTCTAAGGAATGGTTGTTGTTCACTCTAAGGAAAAGTTGTTGTTCCCTTTAAGGAACAACTACTATTTCCTCTAAGGAACAACAATCCCATATGTATTTGTTTCTCACTGTTCCATCCAAGGAACATCTTATGTTCCCTTTAAGGAATAGATGTTTTTCCCTCTAAGGAACAACTGTTGTTCCCTCTAAGGAACAGCTATTGTTCCCTTTAAGGAACAACAATTTCGTGTATATTCTTTTTTTTGTTCCATCTAAGGAACAACTGTTGTTCCCTCTAAGGAATAGCTGTTGTTCCCTCTAAGGAACATCAATTTCGTTTGGATTTGTTTTCTCATTGTTCCCTCTAAGGAACATCAGTTTCGTTTGGACTTGTTTTCTCACTGTTCCCTTGAAGGAACAATTGTTGTTCCCTATAAGGAATATCGGCCGTTGTTCCCTCTAAGGAACAACAGTTTCATTTTCATCTGTTTTTCCACTATTCCATATAAGGAACAATTGCTATTCCTTTTAAGGAAAAATTGTTGTTCCCTCTAAGAAACAACAATTTCAAGTCTAATTACTTTTCTCTTTTCGTTGTTCCATATAAGGAACAACTGCTGTTCCCTCTAAAGAACAATTGTTGTTCCCTCTAAGGAACAACAATTTTAGTGTGCAATTTTTCTTCATGCTATTCCTCCTA
The DNA here is from genome assembly GCA_000404065.3 of Pinus taeda. NCBI lineage: Eukaryota > Viridiplantae > Streptophyta > Pinopsida > Pinales > Pinaceae > Pinus > Pinus taeda. The sequence continues at coordinate 19,401 of APFE030120108.1, read as the reverse complement.
AGGAACAACTATTGTTCCCTATAAGGAACAACACCATCATGTATATATCCTTTTGCTGTTCCCAACACGGAACAACACCATCCGCGTGTATTTTTCATTCGTTGTTCCTTACAGGGAACAGTTACTGTTCCCTTTAAGGAACAACACTCTTTGTGTGAGGTTTTCTTTAGGAAATAAACACTTTGTGAATATTATTTCACTTTTTATGACCCTCTATCAAGCACAAGGGTACAAATATATATGAAAGGATACAAATCTGAGGATTACTGGAACAAGAAAGTATTGAATATTATCATCTTTAAACAATATTGCTTTGTATTGATTGAAAAAGAATCGACACAACCATCTATATCACTTCACTGTCCTCATTTCCATTATAAATCAAAGAGATTGATTACTTGTGCCATGCTGGTTCTTCCTTAAACCCTATAATTCTCTTTGTTCATTATCACGAGCCAGTCTACCATGATCATAAGGAAGAAACAAAGTGGCATTCCCACTATGGCCACCACACTAGGGATATGATTCAATGGATGAATCAAGAAATAAAAAGTCCTCGCAACAAGAGGTCTCATCACAAGCTGGCCTACCCACCTTTTGCTCCTTCCTAGTGAATAGCAATGTGTTCATCTGGTCACCAAGCCAACATATTGGTCTCCACTCTAATATCATAATGCACTTTCCCTATTATACATAAAGGACCATGGTTCCAAAGGGTTAGAAAGCAACTCTGTCAAGGCTATAGATGCCCGTAGGCAATAGAAGCTCTGTTGATGGTATTGAAGTCATATTTCCAACATCAATAGTTATTTTAAGTCCCTTTCCTTATTTGGTATCTTTACTACAGAGCGATTATGTTCCTAATTTATATTGAACCTTTATGCATGGATATCTTCTAAAAAAATCAATCATAATAAGCTTTAAGTGGAATGATGATGGTAAAGTATATTTTTTGTGTCAGATGTCCTTTTTCCCTTTTCAAAATCACCTCATAGCATCTCTTCACTAATTGATACATTGATTTTAGCACTCTGATATCTCTTGCGATCCTTTCATAAATAGGCGTACCTTACCATTCCCATCATCCCTGTATGTCGCCACCAACATGATTTTCCTTCATTCACTAGGTCGAAGGCGACCTATCATTTCAAAGGGGGGCGAGGGTGACTCCCAAACTACTTATGCATGTGTGTCAGTCCTTTATTTGGTTATGCCGAACTATATGACATTCCATAATAGCAAGTATTTAATGGTATTTATGCTGAAAAATATCATCCGATATAATGATCATAATGACTTGCTGTTCCATCGCTCACTCTGTCTATTGCTGTGTTACCTGTGCTAACTTATAGTGTGTAGAATTCAGGCAATATGGGAGGAAGAACAGTGCGTAGGGAGCCACTAATACTGTCTATTTCTGATGCCACCAGAGAAATTCTGATATGGTTAATAACTTATCTTCTAAAAAATGTAGAAAAAGTGAAAGAAGAGATGACATTATAGATATTGTTATCCTTGCAAAGCTTGTAGAAGTTATAATACCCACAATTTTGTGCCTTTTTGTGAAACTGGTAGGGCTCGACAAATATCACATCTCAACAATCGAAGGGTGTAAGATCACAATCAACTGTATAAATGAATGGTCTAATTGTAAATCTGAGACAACACTACAAACATAAAGTAGGTACTGCTTCGTGGACCCATCCAATATGATATGGTTGGAGATGAGTGGTAAAAATTTGGAATTCTTCAATCAATTGTTGAGAAAGCAGGTTCTTTTTGTTTCTATTTTCTATGATTAATTGTGCAATTTGTTGCTTGATCTAGAAACAATTAAGTGATGAGAGCTCCATTCTTCTATGATTAATTGTGCAAGTTGTTGCTTGATCTATAAATTGTTAAGTGAAGGGAGCTTCATTCTTGTTCTCATAGTAGCTTTACGCCATGAGAACCCACTAAGGGTGAGTGGAGGTTGAATTATTAACATGAATATCTAGGTATGCATCATTAATGTCAACACTTCACAGTTGTTTGATGTTGTTCAATAAGAAAGGCATTGAGCATTTTTTCCTACAAGTCACATCATTCATTATCAAAATGACAATATCTCCAATGATAAAATTGATGTTTCTTCTTCCCTTCGCCAATCAAACTAGGTGTTTCTTGATTGTGAGCAATAGCAAGCTAGCGTCTTTGAAGATATTTAGGAGGGATGTTCCAATAAGGAAATTGGGAAGAGTTTGAGCTTTGCATCGATGTGAGAAAGAAAACTTAAAGTATAGTTTATGCAAAAGGGTTTGTTGTTGTTGTTTAGGGAGAACAATATTTTTGCGAGTGGGACCATTTCATTTTGGTATCAAAGCTATGATATGCTCCAAGAAGATATCAAATTTGAATTTTGGATGCCTTGGATGAAATATTATACTTGCGATTATGAAGTATTTAATTCAATTGTCTGAACTGTATTAGGGCTTGATTAATTCATCAACATATAGGTGTTGACATATGAGAGATTACATTTAGGTAAATGACATTTTGAGCAAATGTGGAAAAGGAAAGAACGAATTATGAAGCCCACAAAAAAGAATTAACAGTGGAGTAGGAAGAGAATCATTAAGATTTTGAACTAATTTCATAGCAAAACTAGTAAATATCTTTGTGATAAAAAAAGAAGATATGAACATGAGAAGAAAATGTTGTAGATACGTGTCCAAGAGTGTTAACACAAGCTCATCTTAACATTCTTATGGTTGATGCCAACTACCTAATTGTTTGGTAGATTCTAAAAATGCCAGTAGTTTCAGAAATAGAAGTTTAGGCATTGACCATTAGCAACACGAGGAAGGTGGGAACACCCATTGTCATAGTGCTTATCAAAGGACAATTTTTACCTAGATGACATAGATAGTGCTTTTATTACTATTTTTAGTTAGATGACATGGATTGTGTTTTTATTACTATTCAATTTTTACCTAGATGACATGGAGAGTGCTTTTATTACTATTTTTAGTTAGATAACATGGATTGTGCTTTTATTACTATTTTTAGTTTGATGAACTATGTACTTTTGTTCTGTAGCTATTAAAAAAAGCTAAAAAAAAAAATGTAAGAGATAGAATTGGCATCATCATCATCTACGAGATAACCAGCGTTGTAATCCTAGCGCTCCGCTCTTATCGAACAGGTTATCTCAACGGTCAAGGATGTTAATCGCTTTAATTATATTCAATTTCTGGATTCATATTGGCATTGGCATTGCAGTGCCTCTCCTCCTCTCCTCGGAGTTTCCTGGATTGTGTGGTCAGCCTAGTGCGTCTGGTGTGTCTGGAGGTCCATATGTTGTGTGTGTGTATGAATGTGGTTTGGTCTCTGTTGTTATGTTTGTTTTCGTCATCTGTTTGGTGTGTGTCTGTCTGGTGTGCTTGTATTCTTTGAGAGGCATTCTTTGAGAGGTAGAGAAAGAGGCAGGTAGCGCGTCAATTATTGAATCAAGACAACTCTGCCCAGGGATCACAGTTAAATGCGCATCTGTCTGACTCGATGACAGGTAAATGAGGCATTCCGGTAAATTTATTTTCAAACTCTTTGTATGGATCACTCTTATTATGAGTTGTGGGTTGCAAACTAGATTAGCTAAATGAGAGAGGAATCAATTTGATTTTTAGAAAAATCACTGGCATAGCTCGATTCCTGTAAATAAATTGAGATGTTCAGTGTTGTTTGGTTTTTTAAATTAGATCTTCAACATCGCCAATTTGCGCATAAATGGAGAGAAACAGGGCCGGCCAATATCGCAGTTGGATCTGAGCGGTGACCATCGTCGAATAATGTTCACCGGGAGCGTTTTATTACGCAGAGCCTGTGGTTTCTTCGTTTTTAGATCAGATCCTCTGCATCCATGGTGAGGCGGTTTCTTGGTTTTTTAAATTAGATCCTCTGTATTCATGTTTCTTGGTTTTTATTAAATTAAATGTTGGGCATCCACGGTGAGGTGGTTTCTTGGGTTTTTAAATTAGATCATCTGAATCTGAATCCATGTTATTTGGTTTTTTAATTTAGATCATCTGAGGCGGCATCATAAATCTCTCGTTGCACAGAAAGCGAGAGAAGCAATATGGTCGGCGTCGAAGCAATTTTCTGGATGAGAAGTTCCTGAGAGCCTGGTGTTAAAAGATGGAGTTAACAGCGACCCTTAGCTTACCCGGTTTTGTTTTGAAGGGCGTAATTACAGCTTCGTATATGGTGCATAGGCCTGTGCTTGCTCCAGAACTGGTTTCTGCGTTGTTGCGGTGGACTTACGATGGGTTGCTCGGTCACAACATTTGTTTTACGCATCGTCTCCCAATGCACCGTCTATTCTCCCAGATTATTCCTGCTACCTAGGGCTTGAGCAACGTTGTAACGGTTGCAAATATCATGTCTATCAATGTCGATTCATCCCTCAGAGGTAAGCACAACATTTTCTTGACTGACTCTGTTTTAAAGTCATTGTCAATTGCATGTGTGATTAAGAGATTGTTCAGATTGAATTGAATTTCTTGTAAAGTGGGTAAGTTTCTCTGCTATCTTTCTGTCTGCTTAGTAAATAATATAAGGGATTGTTTATGCATTAGCTATTTCTAAATTGTTTATGCATTAGCTATTTCTAGATTAAGCATATTAAATCCGAGGTCCCCAGCAACGCTCTTCGGTGATTTATTTTATCATTCACTGATGCAGAGGCTGTTGGGTCACCTTCCACAATGATGCAGAGGCTGTTGGGTCACCACTTTATCTTCTACAGCCCCCAGACACCCTCCATAGCGGTGCAGAGGCTTAGTATCTAATCCAATCTCACCCAGGCCAGCTTAGCCACCCAGGCCAACTTAGCCAGAATATAGGAGATTACATAAAACCCGAACTTTTTTTTATTCCTAATTTGGTAAATTTTCTAAAATATTGGGCACTCTCTGTATTTAATCATTCTTAATTTTTATTTTATGCCGTACGGTATATTTTGCTGGCCATAAGACTTTTTAACAAAAGATTTGTTAAGGCAATTAACAATTTTTAGTCATCAGATATTGTTGTCCTCCTTTCGCTTTTGAAACAGTAAAAATAGTTGTTCACATGATTTGGGATTGTATGTTTGTTCAAATTGCAATGTACTTCTTTGAATTTCTTGGAAAAGTGGGTAAGCTTCTCTCCTATCTCAGTTTTTGCACTGAATTATTGATGCAATCTGCATTAGCTATTACATCCAAGGCCCCAGCAACGCTCTTCACTGATTTATTTCATCATTAGTGGCTTGCTCTTCAGTGATTTATTTTATCATTCGTAGCTGAAGCCTAAACCTAGCTATTATCCAAAAATCTATATTCGTGGCTGAAGCCCGGACCTAGCTATTTTATCATTCATGGCTTTGCTCTTCAATCATTCATGGCTTTGCTCTTCAGTGATTTATTTTATCATTCGTAGCTGACACCTGAACCTAGCTATTATCCAAAAATCTATATTCGTGGCTGAAGCCTGGACCTAGCTATTTTATCATTCGTGGCTTGCTCTTCACTGATTTATTTTATCATTCGTAGCTGAAGACTGAACCTAGCTATTATCCAAAAATCTATATTCTTAGCTGAAGCCCGAGAGATTGAGAATGAGTAGGTTCAGGAGGTGGGGTTGGATTCTGGAGGGTATCCCTTCCCGATGTTCAGGAATCGGGTAGTGAAACTTCACCGGTTGTGCTGCCTATTCTTTGGCTCTCTAACTATAGCTTAGATCCCTCTGCTTGTATGTCTCCAGGTGCCCTTCCATATTACTCAGATTGAATTTCTGGGTTTATATTTGGATTCAATACATTTGGTTTATATTGAACTTCTGGGTTTATATTTGGATTCAATATATTTGGCTTATGTTGAATTTCTGGATTATGTTGGATTTGTAATTTAATGGCTCAAGTTTTTTCTATAGGCACGGATTTGATTTGGGTCACCCCTTTATCCTCTCCATCTTCCCCAAGACACCCTCCATATTGATACAGAGGCTGCTCAGTTGTTGGGTCATCCCTTTATCCTCTCTAGCTCTCCAGACACCCTCCATACGGATGCAAAGGCTCAGTATCTAATCCAATCTCACCCACGACCAAATTAAACTCACCCACGACCAAATTACCCTGTACATATGAGATTACATAAAACCCCATACCTATTTTTTAATTCATAATTTGGTAAATTTGCTCAAATACTGGGCTCTCTCTGTGTATTTAATCATTCTTAATTTGGTTGGCATTAAAATGCTTTAACAAAATATTTGTTAAGTTCATCGAAATATGTACATAAAAAAGTATTTAACAATTTTTAATGATGAGTTCCTTTCGCTTTGGAAACTTTCAACCAAGGTTTTCTGTGTGATTTTTTTTGCTGTCCCACTTTAAGTTGCAAGGGTGTGGGCTATTTTGAAATATTTCACTGCTTCCTATGACCCTGCCAATAGTACTCAATTCACTCCAAATAATAAAACGCCACAATCAGCTTGCCAATAATACTCAATTCACTCCAAAATAGTAAAACGCCCGAGTCTATCTTTTTAACGTTGTGAATTTTCTGTATGTGGCTTTGTCTTTGGATGTAACATACTCACAAATTTCATCGATCATAACTGTTCAGATTAAATTTCTGTGTTTATATTTGGATTCTTCTCTCCAATCACCTTTACCTTTACATGTGTGGTGGAGACCTTGCCAAATAGAGTAGTGGGCTTACGGTTGGTTGTTGGGTCTCCCAATGCATTGCCCACTCTCCCGGATCATCCCTTGTACATATGTGGACATTGAATCTAAGCACAAGGAAAACAACATTTCCTTGACTCACTATTGGATTTTTTTTGGTATGCCCATTCATTTATAATTTAGAGTGATAGCTGTGATGATTATGATAACAAATAGAATTACGGAGATAGCTGTGATTATTTTGATAAGAAATCTATTTATTTTCGTATAAATGATTTGATACTAAATCTATTTATTGTTGTATTTTTATTTCTCTTTAGTAGTCAAGAAAAATAATTATTTTCCCTTTCCAAATTCTAAAAGGCCAAACTCCATGTTTCACTGGGACTGTTTGCATTTAATTGATTATATCTTTTAATTTGATGAATATGTGCAAATGGGTTGTAGGCTATATGATGACTTGTGTTGCATGGGCATATCAAGGTTACATTAGAACTTAGAGTAAATGGTGCAAAGGTAAATTCAAGGCTCGATATGAGCTTTCAATTTATTCACTGCCTTTCAATTATCAATTTATGTTGGTCACTTTGCCTAATGTATTAAATTTGATTCTTCATAAAGTTTTTGCTACTTTAGAGATATGTTATAGATGACCACTAAATTTTAATAATTGTTGTTGTTTTTTTGGCAGATGATAAGAAAGCACATGAAGAATGTACAAGCATGCTAGGATAGATGAAATATCTACATGTCATTATGAATTCATTATGTTATCATGACCCAAAATAAACTAGCATTCATTTATTTTTCATCTTTATTATGTAATTACTCTAAAAACACCATAATAATAAAAAGTATTGTTTTGTTTGAAAGGGCTCAAAGCCCTTTCTCATTGCTCTTGAGGATTGACCATGGCTATCCTCAAGGGTTTGTGTCCCTCTCTCCACCTTACTTTTCATTTGCTTTTATTTGTTTATTTTAGAACTAGATAGTTTTAGTTTAATAGATTGTAGATTAAAAGTATCAAATAATGCATATATATAAATAGTTACAACATGTTCATTGCAAATCTAATATTAAATCAACCTGCATTTGATTTAATCAATATAATATTTTTCCAACCATGGGTTTTTGTGATAATTGCACAATTTTTGGATGCCTATTTAGTGGTTCAATTTATTGAATGTACATTGATTGGGTGGTGTATAGTAGTTGCAAAAAAATGTTGTATGCCTATTGAGTGATTGAATTTTTGTATGATCGAGTAGTATGTTTTTATTGTATACATTTATTGATGTGTTTTGTGTATGATCAAGTTGTATGTCTTTATTGTATGTACATTGATTGGTTGGTGTATAATAATTGCAAAAAAAATTGCATTGTTACTGAGTGATTGAATTTCTATATGATCAAGTTGTATGTTTTTATTGTATACATTGATTGATGTGTTTCGTGTATGATCAAGTTGTATGTCTTTATTGTATGTACATTGATTGGTTGGTGTATAGTAATTGCAAAAAAAAGTTGTATGCCTATTGAGTGATTGAATTTCTGTATGATCGAGTTGTATGTTTTTATTGTATACATTGATTGGTGTGTTTTGTGTATGATCAAGTTGAATGTCTTTATTGTATGTACATTGATTAGTTGGTGTATAGTAATTGCAAGAAAAAATTGGATGCCTATCGAGTGATTGAATTTCTATATAATCGAGTTGTATGTTTTTATTGTATACATTGATTCATGTGTTTTGTGTATGATCAAGTTGTATGTCTTTACTGTATGTACATTGATTGGTTGATGTATAGTAATTGGAAAAAAAATGTATGCCTATTGAATGATTGAATTTCTATATGATCGAGTTGTATGTTTTTATTGTATACATTGATTGATGTGTTTTGTGTATGATCAAGTTGTATGTCTTTATTGTATGTACATTGACTGGTTGGTGCATATTAATTGCAAAAAAAATTGTATGCTTATTGAGTGATTGAATTTATGTATGGTCGAGTTGTATGTTTTTATTATATACATTGATTGATGTGTTTTGTGTATGATCAAGTTGTATGTCTTTATTGTAGGTACATTGATTGGTTGATGTATAGTAATTGCAAAAAATATGTATGCCTATTGAATGATTGAATTTCTGTATGATCGATTTGTATGTTTTTATTGTATACATTGATTGATGTGTTTTGTGTATGATCAAGTTGTATGTCTTTATTGTATGTACATTTATTGATTAGTATATAGTAATTGCAAAAACATGTGTATACCTATTTAGTGATTGAATTTTTGTATGGTCGAGTTGTATGTTTTTATTGTATACATTGATTGATGTGTTTTGTGTATGATCAAGTTGTATGTCTTTATTGTATGTACATTGATTGGTTGGTGTATAGTAATTGCACTATGTGTTTCTACTCTTGATTGTAGGCATTTTTCATTGTGCATTTGTACTCTTGATTGTTTGTGTGCTTGTATTCTTGGTCGTACACATGTATTATTACGTGTTTGTATTCTTGATTGTATGCATTTATGATTGTGTGTTTGTATTCTTCATCACATTGTTTTTTGTGTATTTACAATCTTGTGTGTAATAAAATGTGAAGGAATGTTTATATGTTTGTGTATTTACAATGCTTTTTATGTAATGATGAAAATGTGATATGATGTTTGAGTACTTGTGTATCTATATGTTTTTTAATGGAATGATGAAAATTTGATGTGATGCTTGTATATCTATTATATTTTTGAATGTAATGATGATTGATGTTTGATTGGGTTGTTTGTTTATTTGTCATTTGTTCATTGTGATTGTGTATGTGCTTGGAATGTGAGAATTTGTGTGAGAATGAGAAAAATTTTATATGGTATCTTTTTGTATTTGCAGTAATATTTTTGTAATGATCAAAACTTGATGTCTATTTTCAATTTTAAATTATTGCACAATAAATTAAATGGGGGGATTGGAGTAGGCTATGCTAGAGTAGCCTAGGCTAGAGTAGGCTAGGCTAGGCTAGTTTAGGCTAGGGTAGCCTAGAGTAGGCTACAGTAGGCTACAATAGACTAGGCTAGGGTAGGCTAGGGTAGGCTAGAGTAGGATAGGGTAAAGAAGGCTAGGCTAGGTTAGGCTAGAGTAGGGTATGGTAAAGTAGGCTAGGCTATGCTAGGCTAAGCTAGGCTAGGCTACAGTGGGCTAGAGAATGCTGGGCTAGGCGAGGCTAAGCTAGGCTAGAGTAGGCTACACTAGGCTATAGTATGCTAGGGTAGGCTAGAGTAGGCTGGGCCTAGGGTAGGCTAGAGTAGGCTGGGCTAGAGTAGGGTATCCTAAGCTAGCCTAGAGTAGGCTATGCTAGGCTAGGCTAGAGTAGGCTAGGCTAGGCTAGGATAAATTAGAGTAGTCTAGAGTAGGTTAGGCTAGAGTAGGCTATGCAAGGTTGCTAGGATAGAGTAGGCTAGGCTAGGCTAGGCTAGAGTAGGCTAGAGTAGAGTAGGGTAGGCTAGAGTAGGCTAGCCTAGAGTAAGTTAGTCTGGGCTAGGTTAGGCTAGAGTAGGCTAGGGTAGGCTAGGGTAGTCTAGGCTAGGATAGAGTAGGCTAGGCTAGGCTAGAGTAGAGTAGGATAGAGTAAGCTAGGCTAGAGTAGGGTAGGGTAAAGCAGGCTAGGCTAGGCTAGAGTAGGTTAGAGAAGGCTGGGCTAGGCGAGGCTAAGCTAGGCTAGAGTAGGCTACACTTGGCTAGACTATGCTAGGGTGGGCTAGAATAGGCTAGGCTAGAGTAGGGTATGGTAGGCAAGGCTAGAGTAGGCTATGATAGGCTAGGCTAGAGTAGACTAGGCTGGAGTAGGCTATGTTAGGGTGGGTTACGCTAGGCTAGGCTAGGCTAGGCTAGAGTAGGCTAAGCTAGGCTAGGATAAATTCTAGTAGTCTAGAGTAGGTTAGGCTAGAGTAGGCTATGCAAGGCTAGGCTAGGATAAATTATAGTAGTCTAGAGTAGGTTAGGCTAGAGTAGGTATGCAAGGCTAGGCTAGGATAGAGTAGG
>APFE030120103.1:5439-19686 GCA_000404065.3 Pinus taeda | reverse complement strand
GATTGGGCGCTACTATTTGATTCAAAGTTTAAGGACTTCAAAGGGAAATTCCAAACTCATTGGCTTGGGACATATGAGATTGATGAAGTCTTTAGTAATGGAGCAGTCTGAATCAAGACAATTGATGAGTTCCAAACTCCTCTTATTGTGAATGGCCACCGCTTGAAGATCTATCAGAAGCCACTCTCGAAAGAGGACTTTGTTCAAATATTTCAAGAAAGTTCTGCAATGAGGCTAGTGGAGAAGAATCCTTCTCCTCCATCAGCCTAATCTTTATTTCTTTCTGTTTCGAAAAAAAAAAATAATAATAAAAAAAAAAGAAAAAAGAAGAAGAAAAAGAAAAAAAGAAAAAAAAGAAAAAAGAAAAATGTGTATAAGCCTGAAAACCAATCTTGGATTGGCAGTCTTATGCAGAAAATATAAGGTGAAAATCAGGGTCACCTGACACTTTATATTTTCCACCATCATCTTCATTCCATTTCGCTTCTTCCATTTCATTTCGTCATTTCATCCACTTCATTCACCATTTCATTCATCCAATCATTCTCACTCCACCTCATTTCTTTCCATCCATCCATCCATTACATTCCACCTCACCAATAAAGTCATTGTCAGATTTATTTCACACAGCTAAAGTTATTTTGTGCAGACAGAACGGTATTACTGTAGTTTCTGCAGCTGAGGAGCAATTCTGCAGCCAATATCCCAATTCCGCAGCCAATACGCTTTCTGCACCTGCATAAAAAAAACACAGTCTGTTTTAAGAAGAAATCTGCAGTACAAAAGTCATCAGAAAAAAAAATTGAAAAAGGTCATGTAGCAGCAACAAACAATGAAAGGTTAGTGTCAGAGAAGAAAAAGGAATCAAAACACGGACACCTAAGGTATGATCTAATTTCTAAACCTATGGTTATAACATTTTGCATGGTTTACGGGTTGTGTTTTTTGCCATTTAATGTAATGATTACCAATCCTCTCCATTACTCGACCGAAATCCCTGTATCTCTCAGCCTTAACGGCCACCATTCATCACGATTTTAAAGCTCACACACGGCTGCTCTTCCATTAAAATTTTTGTACCTAAGTGACGTAGACAATTGCACTACGGCTCTCTGCGTTATGATTCCGCAGCCAAATGTACACTCGTGACCGAAGTCTAGGGACTTAACCGTTTCTTCTCATCATTCATAACCCTCCTACGCATGTATAATCTCATTCACGCAGTTGATTCACTTCCGCATTTTCCTTGTTTTTCACTGCTCTGCCTTATTCACTGCTCTGCCTTATTCACTACTCTGCCACCATAACCATACTCCGTTTCATTTTTCTCCTCTGCTAAACTTTGACCATTGTTGTGAGTGTATTACGGCTGTTATGTTGAAGCCGTAAATCTACTGTGTTGAAACCACTGTTGAAGCCGTAAAGTTGTTGTGTTGAAGCCACTGTTGAAGCCGTATAACCCTTTCTCCAAAGTATTAAAATAGAGCCGTAAAACAAGCCAGGGAACTGATGGGTAAACTTTTGAGGGCAGAGCCAGAGGGCTCCAAATTTTTGGAAGGATATCCCCAAGTCAAAGACGCTTTGTAGAAGGCAAATTGGCTCCAGTGCATTAAAAAATTCAAGGGTTATCATAGAGGGGTCACAAAGACTTTTGCACGTTCTTTCAAAGACAAAGACAACCAAGTGGAGATAGGAGATCTGAAATTTACAGTCACTGAGAGCAGTTTGGCACAGGCCACTTCACTACCACAAACTGGGGAGAGATGGTTCAAAAACCGATTAGTACAAGACCAGCAATGGAAGCAAATTCTAAAGAATCTAGGTATGGACACTAGCATCTTTACAAAGGGAATCCTTGTTAATCTTGTCCAAGAAGAATGGACAACTTTGCTTCTACTAGTACAAAAATTCTTTACATGTGAGGGAAGGTTTGGAGTTCTATATGTTTATCATGCCAAAATTATGATGCATTTCTTAGGAGAGCATGACATTAACCTTCCATACTTTTTACTCTCAAGCCTTAGAAAAATGTGCTCCATAGTCCAAAGAAACCCAAGAAACATTGAGCCACATTTATACCATCATGGGCTTGTCAAAATACTAATTGAAGAACAGTTAAAGACCAAAAGGGATACCTGGGAAAGATTTCTTGTGAGGAACCACTTCCAAGAGGTAGGAGAAGCCTCTGTGCCTAGAAAGAGTAGAAGAAAAAGAGAGGAGGTTACGCTAGAAACTGTTGTCCAAGAAGAAACTGTCCAAGACCTTGTTGAAGAAGAAAATGTTACCCATAACTCTGAGGAAGAAATTGACCTTGAGCCTGTTGTAGACATTAACCAACCAGCCCAAGGAATCATTACAGAGACCCTGCAAGAAATTGTACAAGAGGTTGCTCAAAAGAAAAAGGAGAGTAGGAAGAAACAAAAGAAAGATAAAGGAAAAGCTATAGCCCAAGAAACCTACCTCACTCCTGAAAATTCCAGTGAAGAGGACACTCAGCCATTGGCACATAGGTTGGCCCAACTTCATGAGGCTTCCCTTTCCAAGAAGATGCAAAAATGAAAGCAGAAGCAACCAAAAGAAAAACAGAGCATCACCACCGTGAGGAGGAGCAGCAGGTTACAAGGCAAAATAAGGGCCACAAAGAACAAAGAGTCATTCTTTATTGACTTGAGCACACCTAAGAAGGTTGCTACAAGACTTGACTTTGAGAAAAGCCCTCCACATGTTGAGCAGGTTGAGACTAGTCCTCCACGTGAGGAAAGTCCTCTTGAGCATGAACCTGAATTTAAGCATGAGCCTAGTCCAAAAAGGTCACCGGAGATTGACCCAGATCAGCAGAGAGTATATAACTACTTGGAGACATTAGAACAAGCTACTGCTGGTCCAAGCACTGTTCTACCTCTTGAACAGCAGGTTCAATCACTGAAGCAAGAAGTATTTGAGCTAGAGGTACTAACTCGCCACATCAAACAGGAAAATGAAAAACTGAAGGAAAAGAGCAATGTGGACAAGATGGTTCACGATAATACAATGCTTCATATGGGTCTTTGGCAAAAAGAAAACAAAAAGCTAAAGAAGAAATGCAGGAAACTAAGCACAGCTTTGATCAATTTAAGATTCAGATGCTTGATGAAAAGACCAAGAGTCAATGTGGCTACACAGAGGAAGAGGAGAAGACTAGATGTCTTAGCAGAGGCATCTCAGCAGATGGATTAAACAATGTTTTCGTTGCATGAGGACATGTAACACCCTCGTAGTGGGGGTATGTAGAGCCTCTAACTTGCACCTAATTATCCATCATTACCTACAGCTTTTCCTCACTTATCCCTCTCTTTTGCCCTATTTTCCTCATAAACTTACCCAGATCATTACATTTTATGTCTTTAAGCATGATTGGTTGACTTTGCTAAATGTTTGACTGTTTGTCTAGATTTTTGACATATGCACAGAGTTTCCGCAGCTGTCTGGCAATTCCGTAGCCATTCAGCAATTCCGCAGCCTTTTCATTGATCTCCATGTTCCACGCGTCATTCTGAAAAATGAATCACATGGGCACGTGGGAATGAAGATGTTGAAGGTTCCTGTGCTATTGGTTTGGTCAGCAACGCCACGCATACCTCCGGTCAACGAGGATCCAACTTCGGTCAACAAAGCCAGCTCAAACGGTGCAACGTGAGCTGAAAGGTCACGTCACTCCAGATGGCAACTCATCCACTCTACGCAGGTCATGGGAGACAGGATCCAACCTTGGATTCAACCTCCATGATGACCATACCTTCCAGATCACCCACGGACCTATTGACGTGTTGCTGAACAATTTAATTAGCATGTTGTCAGTTAATTTCCAGTTTCATGTTTTACGCAGTAGGCAGTTGTTCATACGCTTATAAAATCCAGCGTCTGCGCACGCTTAAGGATTAGTTTTTAGTTGTTTTGTTTATGTAATTGCTACGGTTTTAGTGAGCATAGAAACTCTGTTTTGAAGCTGTTGTTTTAGCACTTTTTGACTATAATTTCTGCATTATGAATTAATAGAAGACTGCTGTTTTGACTCCTTTACGTAGCTGATCTTTCTTTGGGCTTTGTGGATGGAGGGCCCCCGTTCATAACAGCGTTTGTACAGTAATTTACCTTTATGTTCTTGCCATTTCCTTCTTTTGAATTCAACAATTTTCCTTTTCTTTAACACATGTACAGATTTGATTTACTTTCACTGTCATTTCATTTCCAGCATTTACTTTAAACTGATCAGGACTGTTTTCTGCAGGTGTTAGCCCGAGATTGTGTGTCTTTGTGTATTTGCTTTATCTCTAATAGTATTTTCAGTTGTCATATTCATAATTGCTGCCTTTACTCTATTTTCCTAGCTGATTTCTAGTTTAGTTTCTCAAGTTGTATGCTAACATATTGATGGTCTCTTTATCATAAGCTATTCATCTTTAAGAGATCAGAATACTAATAAATTACAGCTTGCTTTGCGTACTTTTTAGACTTATTTCTAACTACTTCTTAATCGTGTTTCACATAATACCATATGTTGGAAGCAGAGAGTTAGGAAGAGTTAAACATTATAACTGGTCTTTAAAGTAGTTTTTCTTATCTTTTTATTGCAGCAGCATGAGTAGTGACTAGTGCTATTAGAAAGTGGTTTCTCTGCTTTGCTTTCAGTTTCATTTCAAGTTATTTCTTTCAAGATTTTTCTTTGCAAGTTTAGAAGGTAGTTAGAAACCACCAGTAACACACCCTCACTCATTTAGAGATCACCTTACACACACTATCACTCATCTGTTTATAAGATCTCCATTCCATCTTAGGAAGATAAATTGACCACAAACAACACCCCCAAACGACAAAAAGATCTAAGAGGTTGCTTAAGTACATATAGTACACCTTCACTTCATCAGCTTACAACCCCCGGGTTGACAATTAATGAAATCAATTTAGAAACACTAAATTGACCAAACAATCTGTTAGATTGGCTGGTCTTGGTTTGGAAGTTTTTGGTTTGTTTTCAATTGTTTTTTGCATCATCGCAGATTTTAGTTTAACAGTCATGCTGACATTGTGATCACCCTTTTGTAAAATCTTGTGCATTGTGGAATAACACCACACAGTCGCGACGATCCTATAAATTGGATCATTGCGGGAAAGGCATGTACTCTCGCGCTGATAGCGCTCTGTTGCTACAGCTAGCTCTTTTTCAATGCAAGTTGCTAGTGTTCTACTCGCGATGATACCTGTAGGATTGATTTTCTCAATTCTACCTCCTGATTTTTCTAGTCCTATTGATCCCTTGTTATTTTTGCTTGCTCAGTCATTTGTTCTTCACTGTTTATAGTCAAGGCACTCGTTCTTTGGCTTGGTTGAATGAATTTTTCATTCTTGCCCGTGTGACCTAGTTCGTCATTTCAAGTTTCTTGAATCAATTGTCTTAGTTTCTGGATTGTTCAAGATTCGTTTACAACCCCTTATTGGTTTGATTGAGCCTTCCTCTTTCTTTGTTTCTGGTTGATTTTTAGTGATAGTCATTGAACTAGTCTTTGGTATTGACTTCTTTTTGCTACCGAACATAGATCACGATTGTTTTGATCAACCGGTTCTTTCACACTTGCTTGTTTGTTTTGTTGAGTTTAAAAACATAAAAAAATGAAAAGTTTTCATTCAATTAGTGTGCGAAAGTGAAAGTGAATTTGCATTTCAAAATTGCATGTTGAAAAGCGAATGATAAAATCTCTCATTAGTAGTTCCCATGCACTATAGGAATTGATGTTTGTATGCATTGCGTGATTGCATCTACTCGGCCTGGTTTTCTTGGTTTGGGAATGATGTCTCTACCCTCTCATAGGTAGGTGTTCATTGAAATGAAAGGATATTTCACTCATTTTAGTTGGATCCTAGGTTTTGTTATATACACATGGTAGGGCCTAAAATTGAAACATAATTCAAGATCAACCTTAAAACGAACTGAATAAATCTAACAATGCATTGGAACATAATGCTCATCATTTAGAGGTCTAGTCCAGAGACGTTCTCCGACGTCGTTAAACCTAGTCACTATTGTTTTCACTCAAGGTTGGGTGATTCCTCCTTCTGTGACTCAATAGCGGTCTAGTACGGAATTGTGTTCCCATGTACTGTTGAGTATATATTGGGAGACCCCACTAGGTTATCATCCTTTATCCTTAGGAAGCCATGTTTTCTGCCTTGCAAACTGTAATGCACTAAACATAGCATTCAGGAAGATTGACTACCATACGGAAAGTCCATGGTTTTCATACGACTGCCAAGGTGTATATGCAGTTTTACGGCTTGTTTGGTAAACCTTTTGCCTAGTTCTCCAGAGTAGTCACTTTCATTCCTTTTCGAACTCCTTAAAAGAAAAGGTCCATCTGAGAACTTGTTACTTTAGGCTCATTAAATATTCAAAGGCGACTAGAGTCATCTTTTGGTTCTTTTCTCAACTCTTTATAGATGAAAAGGTAAAGTCTTGTTCTTGTGTCTTAAAATTTATTGTCCCGGTTAGATCTTGTTTGTGTTTATCTTGAGTAGGGTTCTTTCTTGTTAGTTTTCCTAGGATTTTGAAGTGAAACATCCTGGCGGAATCATCGATCCTGTCTCCCATTCCAAGTGACCAAGGGTCTCCATCCTCTATTGCCCCCAAGGTTCCGGTTGTTGGTGTTACTCTCCCTGTTATTCCAAGTATCCAACTGCTTAAATCTCATGCCCTAGAGGATGAGTTCTACGATATTAATTGGAATCCCGTTTGGGAGCCTTCTGAGGAAGACTTTAGCGTTACTCCTCCTAGTTTTTTGGTCCCAATGTCTTCCTCTGACATGGAGGAGATGACTCCTGTCTCTGGTGAAGAATTGTTTGTGTCAGAAAGTGAAATGCCTATTCCCACGGAACCAGGAACTTCACCTTTCCGTGCAACAGGGACTTCACCTTTCCATGTTACTTCCCTTGGTGTCACATTACCTTTAAGTTATAATGCTTTGGTGGACATCAATTGTTCTAGGGCTCCCCTTTCGAGTTCGATATGGTCTCGTACCATCCCTCTGACTTCGGAGTCATTCATACCTCAAATTCACAATGCATCCGTCACGTCTATCCCGACCATAACAACTATTTCTGTGGCTGCTTCAACCCCTGTTGTTAGTACAACCACTGCCTCTTCAGTGGTCACTACTATTGCTGGACCTTCTACTGGTCCTACCTATAGTGGCCCAACGGCAGGAATTATCAATCTCGCACTAAGTGTCTCACCTTCTTCTAGTTTCATTCCAGCAGGGCTGACATATGATTAGTATGTGGAGGCTCTTTAGAATCCTGACCCTCAAAATCTCTTTAATTATTATGATTCTTGCGGAGCTCATATTTATTACCCCGGACCTATAGCTTCTCAACCTATGGTTGAGGTTACGGTTCCATTGTTAGTTGCTTGGGGTACCACCACTTATCATGGTGGCCAAGCACAACCCAGAAATTTTCAAGGGCCACCACATCAAGGTCAACCATCTTACGGACAACCTTATCTAGGGCAACCTAGAGGCCCACAAGGACAACCCTTCCAGGGACAACCTTCGGTCTTTGGTGGTTCTTCCTTCACCTACTTTGGGTAGCCCTCTAGTAACCCGCGACAACCTTATGCTCAACAAGGTCAACCAGGTATCCAACAAGGCTACCCTTTTGGGCAAGTTGGTCAGCCTTATGCTCAAAAAGGCCAATCAAGTGTCCAGCAAGGCTACCCTTTTGGGCAAGTTCGTCAGCCGCATGTTCAGCAAGGCCAACCCACTATCTACCTCGGTCAACCGACTGGACAGAGTGGTTAGCCTCAAAAGCAACCAGGCCAACCAACTATCCAATCTGCTCAGCCATTCGGCCAATCAGGACAACCCTCAGTTGTGCAAGGACAACCCTCTTCCCAGCAAGCTCAACCTTTTGGGCAAGTGATTCAACCTCAATCTCAGCTAGGTCAACCTTCTGGCCAGATGGTTCAACCTCATTTTATTCAAGGACATCCGTCTGGGCCTGCTCAACTAGGCACTCAAATGTTGGTTTCTTCTTAAACACCACCTAGTTTTGAGCCCTAGTCTAGGCTCCAGACCCAACCCAGTTCTCAGATTCAGGTTGGATCTCAATATAAACCTACTTATCAAACCCAGCCTGGCTACCAGGCCTAGTTTGGAGCCTAGCTGCCTTGTGGTACCCAAAAACCCCAAGGGCAAGCCCAATTTGCCTCGTATCAAAATTATCAACAACTGCAGGTAAATCCTTATTAGAATTTCTAGCAACCGTATGTTGCTCCTTCAAGCCAAGTTGGTAATCAGTGGAATGCTGAGGGGAAAGTCCAGGGTCAACCATCTAGTTACGGCTATAACCCCTATAGGAAGAACTCCTACGGGTAGAACCCTTATGGAAAAAGTCCATCTGGACAAAACCAATGGGGGCAACAAACGACTGGATGGAACTCTGGGACCACCTCCTATCTGCGGCCGCAAATGTCCTTTAATCCTCAGTTACCCTTTTTAGCGACGTTGGAATTACTAGACGTGTCCAAACTGACCAATGATCCTATTCTTCATAATCCGTATTGGCCGCCGGTTCTAACTAAAATTCCAGGTGATTTTCCCAAGTTTGATGGTAAAGCTGGAGAAGACCCCCAGGCTCATGTTATGACATATCATCTATGGTGTTTGTCAAACTCATGGCTTGATGATTCGATTCGACTTTACCTTTTTCAACAGAATCTCAATGGCTCTGCTGCTAAGTGGTATATTGAGTTAGCTCGCAGATCTTTTCAAGACTTCAACTCATTAGCTATGGAATTCTTAACTCATTTTCAGTTGCCGATTTGCTATGAAATGGGCACACATCTCCTGACATCCTTAAAACAATCTATGGCCACACATATCTCCGATCATATTCATGAATGGAGGTGACATCATCGTTTGATTAAGTTTTGGATTCCTGATCAGCTTTTGACTGACTGGTTCACAACCTCGTTTGTCGGTCCAGTGGCTAGGGACATTGCGATGGGAGCATGTGTATGAAGAGTAAGTTATCGTGCGTGCTTAGTACCTCGACTGGGTTTACTTCTAGTCCGGTACGTTGTATGATTATTTGCCTAATTCTTTGAGGTTTGGAACTTCTAAAGCTCTGCCAACACCCTCTGTTGACGGTGTTATTCGTTCTCTCAATCTGCCTTCTAAGAAATCTTCCGCGAACCCTGGAAAGTGAAAGAAAAATGCTTCAACTGAAAATGCTTCTCAGGGTGTATCCAATGCTAGTAGTACTTCCGAGGTGAATGCCATCCAGTCCACCACAGCAGACAAATCCTTGAAAGGGAAAAAGAAGGGAAAAGGGAAGAATAAAGCTGAATAGCTGAAGGAGGATTCCCCTAAACCTCCACCCAAGGAAGGTGCCAAACGCAAACCTAAGTATCCTTGCCTTATCTGTGATGAGGATCACTATACCAAATACTGCCCAAGGTGGTCTGAAGTTAGTCATTTGCTGAAGGTTACCTCTGGAACTCCTATCGTGCTCAAGGAACCCTTTCCCTCACAACAAACTCAAATGGTGGCTGATCCATCTCAATCCTCTTCTCCCTTTGGTTCTCAGGTATTTATGGTTGGGATGATTCCCGTCCACATTAGTACCTAGGAAAAAGAATAGATGTCGCCTTCCGGGAAGGAGCATGAGGTCCCCTCTAGTGCCCCTCCGTCCAGTTCTGGTCCCCTTCAGATTGAGTGACCTAGCACTGAAACGGTCATCCGACCTCCTTCTAAAGGTGTAATTCGGAAATATTCGTACAATCCCAATGCGTGTGCTACTCAGCACTATATTATTGTTTAGGACTTAGCCCAGGCTCCGTCAACTATGTCCACATTAGAAGTTCTCAAGAGCTGCCCCTCTCAGAGGAAGTCTTTGCTATTGATCATCGGTGGCATCAATTCGGCTAACTCAGATTTGATTACTTTTGACCTGGACAATCATATATCGAGGCTGCCTCACCAAATTTCCTTCCTTATTCAGGTCATCATCAATTCCAAAACGATTCATTGTACCGTCATTGATGAAGGCGCTTCTACTTGCATAATGTTTGTTGCCTGTTGGAAGGCTATTACTTCTCTAACTTTGAGCCAGTCTCCTACGACCTTGGAAGCCTTTGATGGGAGAGAGTCTCTTCCTTATGGTATCCTCCAACGATTTCCCATTACATTGGAAGGGAAGATGGTTGAAGTAGAGGTTGAAGTTGTCGATGCCAATTTAACTTATAACCTCCTTTTAGGACGAAGTTGGACCTATGCCATGCGAGCCATGGCCTCATCTCTATTCCGTGTCATTCATTTCCCTCATCAAGGGAATATTGTCACCGTAGACCAGCTCTCCTTCTTCGCCTCTTCCTCTGATGGCAATGTGCCTTTCATGGAGCATACCTCAGTCCCTCTTGAGAGCGTGGGTGCTAGACTCTTTAAAGATCCTTCCCTTATGGGTGTTTTTTCACTCCCACCTCCCAACATCGCCCCCATTAACATGGTTTCTGCTCGCTCTGATCCGTGTGTTCTTCCCCTTCCTGATCAGGTTGACTCCTGGGGTGATGAGATGTCGTTGAGTCCTGCTGAGCTCAAATACATCAAAATTGTCTCTACATTGGCTCCATTCTCTGAACTTGCTCCTCTGAGCAGAGCTCTTGACTCATACATGCAGGCCCCTTGGCTTGGAGATAGCGCTTCTTCAGACCCGTTACAGGAAAATTTTCCTTCTGATGAAGCGATCATTGAGACCATGTCCTTTGAGGAACCTCCTTGGCCTGATCATCGCCATTGTTGCTCGTTTCTCCCTACCCATTGGGAAATGCTTGCTTGTCTTGAGTGGTTTGCTTCATGTTTCCCCTTTCAACCTCTTTAGACACCTATTTAGATTTATCAAGTGTCTTCTGAAGGGAATATGGGGAGCATCATGCATACTTAGCCTATCAACATCTTTATTAAACCAAGGACTCTCGAGCATACCCATGTTGGAGTAACTTGTTTGCATGGTCCTATGAAGAGATGCCTGGCATCGATCCTAAATTTGTGATGCATGAGATACCTACCTATCCAGGTGCTAAACCTATTCGACAACGTCTACGCCCCGTGCACCCCCGAAAGGCTGCATCTATTAAGGCAGAAGTGGAAAAGGTTCTCAAAGCTAGTTTTATTTACCCCATCCCCCTCATAGGCTGGGTTTCTAATATTGTCCCTGTCACTAAAAAACAGGGCACTATTAAGGTCTATGTTGATTACCGTGATATTAATCGAGCTTGTCCCAAAGATAACTTCCCTACACCCTTCATTGACTAGCTCATTGATGAGTGTGCTGGGAGTGAAATATATACGTTCATGGATGACTTTTCTGGTTATAACCAGATTAATATCGCCCCCACTGATCAACAAAGGACCACCTTTATCTGTTCGTGGGGCAATTTCACTTATAAGAAACTCCCTTTTGGTTTAAAGAATGCCGGGGCCATCTTCCAATGCGCAATTTCCTACGCGTTCCATGATATTCAACACATTGTGCAACCTTACCTGGATGACCTTCTAGCTCATTCGTTAAGGCGTCAAGACCATCCCACCCACCTTCGCAAAATTTTTCTTTGTTGTAGACACTATGGTACTCGACTCAACCCCCATAAGTGTGTCTTTTTTGTCGATTCTGGCAAACTTCTTGAGTTCATTGTCTCTTGAGAGGGTATCTGCTTGGATCCTCTTAAGGTTGAAGCCATCCTGAATATTCCTCCCCCTACTTCCTTGCAGCAATTGCAGAGCTTGTAGGGAAAAGCGAATTTTTTACGACGATTCATTTCGAATTATGCTGAAGTGGCTAAGGGCTATAAGCAATTATTGAAGCGTGACACTCCTTTTCATTGGGATGTCGCTGCCCAAGAGTTGTTCGAGCAGCTCAAGGCTCTCCTTGTTTCTGCTCCTCTGTTATGTCCCCTTGACTATCACCAAGACTACACTCTTTAGTTAGCCACTGTTGACACCACTATCAGCGTGGTTCTCATTCAAGATGATGATGATGGTGTTGAGCATGTTGTTTATTATCTTAGCCACAATTTACTTGATATGGAAACTCGTTATGCCCATGTTGAGAAGTTGGCATTGGCCGCTATTTGTGCCATCCAATGTTTCCACCATTACATATTATTGCATACCACGACAGTGATTTATGATTGCAACCCGATGATGTACATTTTGTCACGTCAGTTACTGGGGGGAAATACTCGAAGTGGATTGTTATCCTCTAAGAGTTCTACTTGGAGTTCACCACTGCCAAGTCCAAGAAGTCTCTCATCTTTGCTGAGTTGCTTTTCTCTTTGCCATCTATTACCACACCCTCTCGGTTAGAGGATCATATTCCGGATGAAAATCTATTCTTGATTAGCACCCTTGACCCTTGGTATGGGGATATTATTTTCTATCTCCATACGTCCTCTTTTCGTCCCGATTTGTCCAAGGATGCTCGGTGACAGATTCACCATTAGTCTCAACCTTATCGCATTATTAGGGACACCCTGTACTGACTCGGCACCGACTTTGTCCTCCACCGATGTTTAACCATCGAGGAAGCCGAACGAGTTCTAAATGACTGCCTTTTTGGCGCCTGTGGTGGTCACATATCCAGATATGCTACTGCTCAGAAGATTCTCCGTGCTGGTTATTTTTGGCCCTCCATCTTTAAGGATTGCATTCTTGCTGCCCGTTCTTGTCATGAATGCCAAATCTACCAACGAAAAATGCATGTGCCTCCTACTCCATTGCACCTTGTTGTTACCATCGGCCCTTTTGCCAAATGGGGCATTGATTATATGACCTGTAACCCTCGTTCGGCCGGGGGGCATGGGTATATCATCGTTGCCATCGATTATTTCACAAAATGGGCCAAGGCGGTGCCTACACTATCTGAAGACAGTCACACAACGACATAATTTTTGTCCAATCATGTTATCTCACGATTTGAAGTCCCTCAGGCTATCGCCATTGATCATGGAAAAAATTTCTGTAATCATATGATGACCGAATTAATGACCCAGTTGGGCCTGCAACATGATAGCTCGACACCGTACTATCCTTAAGTCAACAGTCAAGTGGAAGCTGACAAAAAAGTTCTAGTTACAATGCTTCAACGTACCGTTGGCATGCACAAGTCCAACTGGAATTTGATGTTGTTCTTCGCCTTATGGGCCTACCGAACTTCAGTGAAGGATGCCACCAGGTTCACCCCATTCCAATTGGTTTACGGTCTGGAGGTTACCCTTCCAATTGAGTGTGAGATCCCTTCTTTGAAATTGGTTGTCAAATTACTCCCCAACACTACTCCAGTAGAAGAATGCCTTCTCCACCTAGAGCGACTAGACGAGACTTGTCGACTGGCCTCTCTAGCTATTGAAGCACAAAAGACGAGTGTGAAAACTCACTTCGATCATACTGTTCATCCGCGTTGTTTTGTTGAAGGAGATTTATTCCTGATCTATGTTCAAGCGAATAATAAGCTGGGGGCAGGAAAATTTGAACCTATGTGGCACAGGCCTTATATTGTAAAGTGAGTTCTGCAAAAAGGGGCCTATGAGCTAATTGATTATGAAGGGAAACCTCTAGATAAGCCCCGAAATGGGCTTTATTTGAAAAAATATTATGCATGAAGTCCATGCACTCTGATTTTTACATACGTGTGTTTCAGCATGATTGCCGCTTATTGTGTCTTTTTGCTTTGGATGCAGATGTTTGGTACACCTTACGTTGGTTTCATTGATGATGCCTGTCGTAGTACATGCAACTTGTCTTCTGCGGCATGGGTGATCTATGATCCTCGCGGTAAGTTAGTAGACCTTCAAGGTGTTTGTCTAGGTTGCACCACAAACAATGTCATTGTATATAGTGCTATTATCGAACTACTGACTGAGGCTATCGACCTCGACATTCGTGCATTGGTTGTGAATTTGGACTCTCAGCTTGTCATCCACTAGCTTAATGGGCATTATTCCATCAGTGATCATCGTATTTTAAGGTTGTATTTACGCGTTAAGTTGTTAGAAATGAATTTTGATTTCATCACATATCAACACATTCCAATACGATTCAACACGTTAACTGATGCATTAGCCAATTATGTAATAGACAGACATTTGCGTAACATGTAATCAAAGCAACATATAAAAGCATTTCAAACACAATAATGAACCATAGGAATATGTATATATAT
>APFE030120100.1:0-10705 GCA_000404065.3 Pinus taeda | reverse complement strand
CGGGTAAGTTTTAATTTCATGGACAACAGTTATGGATCGATTCTTGGCATTTCTTCGTATGACCAGGCAAACACATCGTGGAATTCTTGAAATAGGGCTTTATAAGTTTCGATTTCCTCATCTGTACAAGAAGCACCTATATGAATGTTTTCAATAATTCTGGGTTTCACTGAAATGTCAATAGGAATCGTTCGAGAAATATTTCCCAAATTCAACCCAGAATCGGGATGTTACAATGGATTTTGTGGTTCCTTGACATAATCAGTGGTAAAAATAGATGAGAAATCATTTTCAAAATAATCAAGCTCAGGTAAAAACGAAGATCGATGATGAAGATCTTCTCATGGTAAATCATCAACAGACAAAAGTTCACGAATCTGCTCATCAGTATGAATAGGATCAGAAAGAGTTTTTGAATCTGAGGTTAAGATTGAAAGTGACTCCCCATGGACGACATTCATTGGATCAATTTCGGTTGAACAAGATTCGGAAAACAACTGGACCGCCTAATATGCAACTTCAAAGGGACTCAAGGGCATTGCATCACCAAACGAGTCCACCTTAGAATCGGAAGGTACGATCCAAGGATCATCAAAAGCAATGGTGTTCAATGAAATCATATGAATGGTTGCAAAAGAAGGTGATACGTTAGGAGGAGGAAATGAAAAAGTTCCTAGTAAACCAGAATCTTTAATCAATCCTACTCCAACATCCTTATAAGGGATAGTTGTTTTCCCGACATGTTGAATATTATCAGAAGAGGCTGGGTCGGACGAAAAATAATTTAACTAGTCTATTGTAACGATCTTTACATTATGAGGAAACTTAATAAGTCAAAAGATCGATGAAACAACAGTAGTCATAGCGTAAGACCAACTACGACCCAAAAGAAGGTTGTAATCTAGAGGGGCAACAACCACTTCCACATCTAGATTTACAGTTTTGCCTTCTACCCCTATAGGTAAATCCTGCAAAATACCAAAAGGATGAAACCCTCGACCATCAAAAGCCTTTAAAATTGTCGGGGATTGATTGAGTTTAGGAGAACCAAGTGATCTCCAACACTGAATTGACATAATACACATAGAAGCTCCCTCATCAATCACAGATCGACATAATACACTGGGATCTGGAAAGCCATTTGATGAGGTACACGAGGTGTACTATTTTCTAAATCGAAGATTATAAGATTGGAATCCTGAATATCAACAGCTCCTATAGCAAACAATAACAATTTACACTGTGTTGGACATGATTTCAGTACCTCCAAAGCCGACATTGCTGAAGGGGATATAGCTAAATCTTCAACAATGTTATAGTTCTTAGCAGCTCTCGCATGTGGATTGAAAGCTGACTTCCGAGGTATACCTTTAGCAGGTGGTTTGATTACTAAGTCTGGGTTAGGTTTCTCGATTTGTAGCGGATCAGAACCAGAAGGAGTTGAAGTTGGTGGGTTTAAATTAGAAGATTCTGCTTCCTTACCACCAATAGGATTCTTACTACCATAATCGTGCGATCGTGCCGCAATCTTGACATGGGACATCATCATAATTGGTTCTTCTGAGGCATTTGAGGAAGAACCTATCATCTTACTATCTTGAATAGGAAAAGGATCCTTCAAGACAGCAGGCATTTGAGAACCTTTGACAATTTTCGAAACCTCAGCGCGATGTGGACAATCTCTTGTAAAATGCTCCTTGTCACAAATGAGACAAGGATAGCGAGGTTTACGTTTCTCGTCAGTAGATTCAGTTTTATCTGATTTCTCTTTTATGTTTTGTTTATTTTTCTTCTTCCCTTTCTTTTTACTACCAGATTTTGATTTGGCCGTAGATGATTCTATGACATGAATATCGACAGGAACTTCAGTGGAAGATTCTCCTGTCGGGGAATCTGGTAAAGTTATAATAGGAGAAGAATTCTTTGCACATTTCTTCTTACTCTTCGTAGTAACTAAACCAATTATGCCATCAGTGGCATGAGACCCTAAAGGAGATGTAGTTATTTGATTTTTTTTGGGAAGATCGGGGATTTTTTTGTGTAAAGTACCCGACTGCGTATAAACGAGGTTAAGGTATTGAGCTTGAGCAATTACTTGCTCTTCAGTAACGACTCCTGACTTAGCTACATCCTCAGTGATTTTAGTAATAATGATTTTGTTAGAGTCGGTCTTGTCAGTCCTCCGTCAGAGATCAAAACTCTTTCTGCATCTCATTTTTAGGTGTCTCGCTCCATTCACTCAGCTGCATTCCGCTAGGGGCATGCCATAATTTGACGGAAGGGTCTTGTCAGTCATGTCCCCTCATGCCTTATCCTGCTGGTTTAAGTCTATTTGTCAAAACATTTTAAAGGTCATTTACAGTTCTGTTCTAATCTCTTAGACAGCAAAGAGTTAGTAGGTCTAGGGTTTGTAAATTGTTGTTCTCAAAGTGCTTCAATAATACTTGCAGGCTAGAGGAAGGTTCGATAATTCACTCAAATGATGCTTCTGAGCAAGAAAAGATGAATTTTGGAAAACTGAGAGAGGCGTTTGTCCAAAATAGGCCAAGGCAGAAAAACCTCTTTCCCTTTTTACACAGATGTCACGGTTTTAGATAAATGTCAAAAATTCAATTGCCTCGGGAGAATTGGTGCACCTCTAAAGTGACCTTGGGAAAATCAAGTTTTCTCCTAGCTTGGTTAGCCAAATGAATTTCTTGATGAGTAAAAAGATAACTAGACACAAAGAGCTTTCCAACGAGCTATCATGAGCTCAATTTGGAGTTGAGAAACACCTTCAAAAGTTGACTACAACAGCGCTCTACCTTGAGGCAGCCTCATTTGGCACATTTTGACCAGTCTTGGAAGATTTGATTTTTGACAGGGAAAATGAACTCCCAATTGAAAAATTCTAGTTTTGTTGCAAATTAGACTCAAATAAATTTCCAACAAGCTATCCTGCACCCAATTTGGACACCGGGAAGGCCTCCAAAAGGTTCCTTCAAAAAGGCGCAGTGCATAGAGGAAGCGCGGCACACTGGGAGAAATTTTCCAGTGTAAATTTACACTAGCGCGACGCACATGGGAGGCGCGGCACATAGGGCTAAAAGGCCTGAATTTCATTGAAATATTCCTCCAAATTGAAAATACTTCATTCTTCCAAGTAATTAAATCATCCCTAAGTGCCATTGCAAAAGTTTTCATCCTCCTTGATGGTGTGTAAATAGGTGAAAAGACAAACCCTAGTTTGTTGCACAGTGTACAGAAAAACTATCTAGGGTTTTCAAAAGTTGTCATTGTTGCTGTTTGCTCCCTACAATCATTTTCACATTCCTCCACTACACTCCCCTCATTTCATATCCCTTACCCCTCTCTTATTCACATTCATCCTACCCCCCTATCCCCAAAATCCTAAACCCTAACAACAAATTCCCATTATTACCTTAAACCCTAATCCTCATTCCCCAAACCATATCACTCCCTTATAACCCTATAGTTAGCACAAAATCCCTCATTCATAGTCCCACTCATCAATTCCATTCATCGAATAGCAAACACCTATTCTTGATATAAAATCTATTCATACTCATCATTGAACATCAAACAGTGGCAAAGATGGAAACTGATTTACCTTATGAAAGTGATGAGGAAACAGTGAGTGATTCCTCCCAAGAAATTCATGCACCGAGAAGACCACATAAGGGAGGAAAACACATCTGAGAGGAGCCCACTACACTCACAGATCTATTGGCTTGTCCTCTTCCAGTAGCATGTTTCAAACATCAATCAGACCACTACTATGCCGGTATTCATCACATATCAGAGAGGCAATAAACATTTGTTTGCAGTAGCAGAGCGAGTGTTATCTCCACCCGAGATGGAAGGGGCCTCACTTCCGACATCAGCAACACAGGTACAGGACAAGGGCAAGAAGCCCATGCATGACGAGGGGCCATCAGGTGAACGAGAGGCCGACTTCATCCTCATTCATGATGATGATACATATGTGGAGAGTGCCAAACTTAGGAGGACCATCCAAGAGCAGCAAACGAAGATCCAAGCTTTGTCTCTCAATTTGGAGAGGGCAAGTGGATTATCAGGTATTTGGAGTAGAGGAACAAATAGCTCAAGGACTAGCATGAGATCATGGAGCTGCAAAACATCCGTGAGAATCGCCAAGCTGCCCAACATAGGAGGATTGAGCTCACTCCATTAGAGCAAGAGATTAACAATGACCGAGAGTCTTGGCTCGAGCGTATCAACATCCACCTTGAGAGATTGTTAGAGAAGGGTGACAAGGACAAAACCATATTGAGGTGGATGGTGTATCACTACAGGGCACGGAACATGAGTTCGAAGGCTCGGATAAGGAATTTGAAGATGAAATTGAGCAAAGCGACAAAAAGGCAAAAGAGGCGAAAAGAGAAAGATCGGCTCTAAATCTTGGTTGAAGCTTCTGTGGCCCAGCATAGCACTTCATAGGGAACCTCCAGCCCAAATTTCAAAAACTTTTGGGAAATTTTGGTCACATGACAAATTTTTGGGCACAAAACAGGGTTTTTCTCCCTGTGCGCCGCGCCAATGGCGCGACACTTAGGATTGGGAGCTCCAAATCAATAATGGTTTGCATTTTTGGATTCAGCATGAAAAATCATAACTACTGGTGCATGGACAAGAAGTTTGGGCAAGTTTTGAGTCCCCAGGAGGTCAAAAACACTCAAAAAATGACCTTTCTGCCCCTATTTTGACACACAGGAAGCAGTCTTGGAGAATGAAGTTTTGGAGGGGTAAATGAGCACCAAATTCAGAAATTCCACTTGGGTTGGAAAGTAGCCAGGCAGGGCTTTCTAGCAAGCACACTTGGGCACAATTTGGACTCCATCAGGTACCTCAAAATCGTCTCCAAAGTGGTACGGCGCATATAGCTTTTGGCGCGGCACACAGGGACCCAAAGGCCAAAATCACTTCTGCTCCGCGACATTTCGATTCGCGACTTTCTCCAAGTGGGCCCACTCATTTACACTATATTTTTCTAGGCAACTAAGGCAATGTTTAAAAAGTATTTTCACCAAAGGTGGGCTCCTATCCAAGTGGCAAAGGAAGGCGAGCAGTCACCCAAGCCATTTGTCATTTTTGTAACACTACACTTGTAACTAATGGTTGGCTTTCCATTTCCATTTTGTAATGATTTGAAAAACTCCCCAACTCTGGGTCATTCTATTTCCCAATGGCATAGTCTATTTATTGTATGCAAAACCATTTGCAAAAGGTTGGTTGTAATTTCTGGGAGACTGTGGGAGAGAAACTCAGTTCTTCATTGTATATTTTGATAGAGAATTAATGAATGGCAACAGCTCTGGTTCATGAGATTCATGTGGCGTGAGTGTAGCAAATGTGTTCTCTTTATGTTTCATATGTATTTCGTTATATTTCACAGTTCATTCATATTCATTTCCAGTGAAATTTTCTAAGTAAGATAAGGTAGAATTCATGTTTATTGCTCTGCCTGTGGGAAAGTTTCACGTTATGTGTTCTTCTTTTGTTGAAAAGGATTCATGTGTTTATGCCCTTTTCACCCTCCTAAACAATCTTTCCATTCCGCATTATTTCAAATTTAATTGCCAGACTTTCCGCCTATCTTGCCTCACGAAGTAATCTGTGCCTTTGTGTTAAATTCTCTGCTTCATACTGTTTGTTGGTCCCATATATCCCAGAAACTCAGTCATTTATAAAAAATTGTTTCTTGTTTCCATATTTAATTACCTATAGCCTAAAAATAAATTTTCACTGTAAGTCATCTCAGACCATATCGTTTATTTATTCACTGAGTGTGACACAGAGAGAGCCCTCTCCTGTTCTGGTAGGGCTAGCTACCAGACTGAGCATGGTTTGTGGTTACCTTGAATTTTGCCTTCCTTCAGCCTAAGGCAGATTTAGGTGCTAACAGATTTAACAAACCATTCTGCTAAAATTTAATCCGGGATAAAAACTTTAACTAAACATCGTCGATGTTGCCATTCATGAATATGGTCTGAAATATATGTAGATGTTGACTATTTTAATGAAGTTAATAATTTTGTGCCATTGTCATATCTGACAGGCAACTGAAAATGAGTTAAGAATGAAGTAGCTAACTGACTAAAATTATAAAAAGAGCTTCGTGGCAACTCAATGTACCACTTGGCCGCGAGACCAATTAGAGTGCGTTGAAAAAGTCGTAAGCGAATTGAATCATTTATAATGGAATTTGATGCACACCATTGCAAAATCTATTGAGTTTGAGATGGATCCCACACCATATTCATTCCAGGGTGAGGACCCATAACAGGTTGAGAATATGGAGGACCATAACCAGGTTTAGTGTAGGACTGATAATTGAAAGGTACATTTCCAGCTCCTTGAACAAATGGTTGACCAGAAGGCGGTTGGAAACCTTGAGTTGGGTACTGACCTTGAGGTTGATAACCTTGAGGCACGTACTGAAACTGGGGTTTACCTTGAGGTATATATTGATACTGGGGTTGACCTTGAGGTATATACTAATACTGGGGTTAACCTTGAGGTATATACTGAGTCCGGGGTTGACCTTGAGGTATGTACTACCCCGAAGGTATGTATTGTCCTTGAGGTTGCCCCCCAGACGGTATTTGACTACCTTAAGGTTGCCCCCCAGGTGGTAATTGAGCACCTTGCGGTTGCCCCCTAGGTGGTAACTAACTACCTTGAGGTTGCCCTCCAGGCAGTAACTGACTACCTTGAGGTTGCCCTCCAGGCGGTAACTGACTACCTTGAGGTTGCGGATTTCGAATAGCACCAGACATCATAAGAATTTCTTCTACGGTCAATGACGGAGTTCCATTATTACCAGTTGATACCCCATGTTCGATGGGTTGAGGAGACGCTCCTAAAAAAGTACCAGAAAGTGACTGATACCCAGAAGGAACATAAGGACCACCATATAAAAATGTTTCTGGAGTTTGGGAAAACATGGATGACCATTTTGACATATTTGGAGGATAATAACCTCTGGGCGTAGGATGAAAAGGAATACGAAGTGGTGAAGAAGCAAGACTCAAATTTTCTAAAAAGTTTGTCAATTATACGTACTAAGTGTCACTTCTAAAAGGACTGTAGAAGATTGATTCATGCTCCCTAAGTTCTAAGGTTGGTTGATTTTTAGGGAGATTTATATCTTCATTCGGACTAACTAGTTCTTCAATAGAAATGAGTCCAGAAGGAAGATTTTGGGTAATGACACTTCCTACCCTGGGTGAACTAGGACTACTAGAAACTGGAGAAGCAAATCCTGAGGATGGAGTAGCAGCAGGTTCAGTTTCAGGTTCAGAAATTTTAGGTTCCTCAATTAATTCACTAGTAGGAGAAATGCTACCAGTAACTTTAGAAAATGAAATTGGTTCAGAAATATGCTCTATTGCTAGAACTTGATAATTAGGGTGAATAATTAAAGATGATTCTCCAGCCTCTAGTGACCCAATTCTACTTTCACTAGGTGTGACAATAGCTCTTAGCCCTTCAAGCTGACTTGGTGTATATTAGGGAGGCTGTCCCCGAAGTCTGCGGGATTGTCTCGGTAATTCAGCGATGATTAAATATTTAATCACGTCACACGCAAACAAAGAAAATCTCAATAAAACCACCTAAAGTCTCTAAAGAACCAAACAATTGAATCACACGCCTAACAATCTAAGATTTCAAACCACACACAAACAGTAACTTTCGTACCAAAACACTAGTTGGTGATGAAATCCAACGTCGCAGAATTCAATAAAGAAATGGTGGTTGGAACAGTTACCCCGACAACCTGCTTAATGAAACAGACTAGCACAAGTTTCTTCACAAAACCATCTCGAGTGAAGAGAACCCCATAGAGAGTCCAAGTGATTTTAGTCGACGTCTGCTCCAGGTATAGTGAGACCCATCCTTCACTGTCACCTTAGGAAAGAATCTTAAGATTATGGTCACTATGGTTACCAACAATAACAAATACAACTGGGAGAACAGTCTACAATCCAATCTACGCGCAAGGGCAGAGTAGCAAAGCTCAATTCTCTTTAAGGTTTCTCAACATGATTAGTCCGAGACTTACCAACAAGTGACCCTAGGCTCCTCGACAATGGTTAATCCGAGGTTTACCGTTTTTAATACACGCAAATGTTCTATCTTTCCCAATGAGACAGACTTGATTGTCTCAAAGGTTCGGAGGTGATCTCGTGTTTGACTCCTTTAAGAGGAGCTTCCCAGATTATATCAATTACAATTGGATTTATTTCCTACTGCCAAATACAACTACTTTTTTGTTTTAACTATCTTGGAGAGTTAATTACTGCCTACTCCAAGATAGTAGCCTAAGCTATGTTGGTGATAAGAGCCCTAGAAATAAAAAGATTGCTAGATGAATTTTAATTAAGCGTTATTTTTATTGGTTGTTTCTTAAATCAAAAGGTACAGAGATGAAACTTTGATGGTGTGAAGACTCGACTCCAAAAAACACTAAAAAATGCACCTAAGATGATAAACAATTTGTTTTTCCTTTCAATGAATCTCTAACTAAAGAAAGAGTTGAGAATGCAATTCCTTGAAAAAACAAATCTTTCCTTCAACATATAACTAAAAAGAAAAACATTTTTGTCTTTTTCAATAACTCAAAATGAAGCTACTAATTATGCTCACAAAATAAATCCCTTTTCTCTTCAACACTCAAAACTACATAAAACAATTCTTTCAAAAGAGAATCTATAATTTCTAGAAAACACACTCAAAACTATGAAAAATCTAATCTTGAGATCTAAACTTCTAAAAACCTAATCGAAATAAAAGCTTCAAATTTTTTTGAGGATGTTTTACTTAGTTATTTAGTAAACTAAGGATTAATTCGTTCAGAATAATAAATCAATCAAAAAACACCCAGCTCAACTTATGACCAAGTTCGTTCAAAGATTTGCAAAGAGAAACAAAATCTATTTCTCACCAAGGGAAGATTTCACAAACCAAACAGACCTATCAAGAAGACAAAAGATACCAGGGTGATCTAAGTTTTCTTAGGCTTCTAATCTTTAAGTCACTACAAAGACCAAGTGAAGACCAATCCAAGCATGTAAAACTTCTAGAAACTCATTTAAAACACAACACCAATGGAACTTACTCATGAGACTTTTGACATGATATATGCAGATCTAGGCAGAGAATTAAAAGCAATAAAGAGAACCTAAACTTAACTGGACAAAAAAATTTTAAGTTTTTTAAAAAAAATTGACAGGGTCCACAAGCCTCCAGTAAAACCAGATGCAGTACCACTCTGTGCAGTAAAGTAATAGTGTGGAGAGGTCCGCACTGTACTACAAACCAAATGTGCGGTCCTCGTAAAAAAAAAAAAAAAAAAAAAAAAAAAAAAAAAAAAACCCAGGACCTAAAAACTACCTAATCCCACACACATCAAGCAAAAATTAGAAACAAAAATCAAGTTTCTCAAATCAAAGATAAAGGAAAAATAAATCCCCAATGGAGTCGCCAATTTGTTGGCCGAATAAATCATTCTTGTAGACAAGACCGATCTCCCTAGTATCAACTGATATCTAGCAACAAGTAGGACAAGCAAATCTATCTTTCTCTAAACATATTGCAATTCATTAATAAAAACTAAAGAGGTGTTTTAGACCCTACCTTAAGTCCAACACTAGTTTGTGGCAGCCATGCTCCAACAGCTCCAAAAGAGTTTCCTTTTTAAGAACTTGCAATCACAAACAAGCACACATCAAATAACATCTGCATAGCTAATATAATAAATCATGTTCATCATGGAGATCAAGGAATCCATGAAATAAACCATAAAACACAGCTTATTGAGAAAAATAAACATGATTGTATTAACTTTGAAATAAAAGAACTTTACAAGCTTGGTGCCTTGATGCTGTTCAAGCTCTTCCCAGGGTCCAAACAAGAATCTCCTCTACTTTGACAAGCCTCACTCTCTTCCAAATGAGATCAAAAGATATGTAATCTCTCCTCTCAAAAGCTCAATTAGGAAGACTAAGTTCCAGCAGCATTTACCCTAAAAAATATTCAGCTTTCAACCTCCCAAGTAACCAGCCTAATGCTTCATTTTATATTGCAAAGGAAGGAAGTTACAGGTCCACCATTGAAGGGATAGAGTCCTCCTTCAAAGGGATAAGCTCCTCACATCAAGGGGTTAGCTCCTTAAGGTATGGGGTGCATGAACCCTTAAGGAGTGAACTTGCCACCGCAAGATTCCCTCTAGAAGCTTCCAGAAATGAGTCAAAGTGAGTTTTCAAGAATGTACTTGCGCCTTTTTAACTTTTACAGGGGGTTCGCACTCATGACACAGATACAAAGCGGACAGGTGCATAGGGGACATCACCAATAGGTGCGGTACCGCAGGTAATGCTAAGAGAAAGTACGAAACCAGAGTTTTAGAGATTTTTAAGGTCTTTCTTTTATTTTCATTGCTTGATATGAAGAACTGAAGTTTAAGACTTGCAAAGGAGGAATGTATGAGTTGTGATAGACTCAAATTGATTGGAGAATGTCAAAGTGACAATTTTTGTGCAACAGATTGCCCCCTAAAATGCGAAGTCTGTAATAGATGAGGATGGTTTTTGTCATATAAGAAGAGTGAAGTACTTTGTCATTTCAAGGATCTTCCTGTGGATACCCCAGTTGGAACCTGTAAAAGCATTCAATGAAATAT
>APFE030120098.1:36918-58211 GCA_000404065.3 Pinus taeda | reverse complement strand
GTTCCTATTCCTGTAGGTGTGAGGTTATCTACTGAACAGTGTCCCAAGACACAAGAAGAGGAAGAGGACATGTCCCATATTCCATATGCAAGTGTAGTCAATAGCCTGATGTATGCAATGGTCTGTACTAGACCAAGCATTGCACATGCAGTGGGAGTATTGAGCAGGTTTATGTCAAAACCAAGAAAGGAGCATTGGACAACAATGAAGCGAGTTTTCAGGTATTTGTGTGGCACTAGTGATTATGGTTTGTGCTACCAAGGAAGACAAGGATTGGATAGTGTGTTGGGTATTCATGGCTTTGTTGATGCAGACTGGGCTGGAGATCTGGATCAGATAAGATCTACAAGTGGGTATGTGTTTAACCTATTTGGAGGTGTAGTCAATTAGATGAGTAAGAAACAATCTGTAGTGGCACTATCAACTACAGAGGCAGAATACATGGTAGCCACTCATGCAAGCAAGGAAGCACTTTGGTTGTAGAGATTGTGTTCAAGTATGGGGTTAGTACAGGAAGCTATAAGTATAGACTGTGACAGCCAAAGTGCAATTTTCTTTGCAAAGAACCCTACATATCATTCAAAGACAAATCACATTGATGTTTAGTATCACTTTGTGAGGGATATGATAGAATAAAAAAAGGTGTTGCTGGTAAAGGTGGACACTTTGAAGAATACTGTAGATGCATTGACAAAATCTGTGAGCTCTAAGAATTTCTCTTGGTGTAGAGAAATAATGGGCGTTGCAAGGCTGGATAAATGACTAAGCTCTCTTGTGGCCCCCTATGGAAAAGAAAACAACAAGTGGGAAAGTGTTGGGTTGTGTTATATTCTTTCCACGACTAGCCCATGTAGTTAACTGGGGGTTAGAGGGGGGAGGCCACATGGGGTTTGAGGGGCACCTGTAACCCCACTTTATGGGGTCCGGGGCAGCGCCCCGGAAAATTTTGGTTTTGGACCCTATGTTAGGTTGGGCAGACCCACATATGGTTTTGTGCATGCTTTTCACACATGTTTTATGGACGCGATGGTTTTCGGTCCATGGTATTGGACGCGATGGTTTTCGGTCCATGGTATTGGATGCTTCAGCATGTATAAATATGTATTATAACATTGAAAGGAACATAATGAAAAATCAAGCTGGTAATCCCGGTTTTGGGATCCAGTGGGAAAATATTTGTGTATATGTGTTTTATGTGTTATGCTCTTGCATTGCTTATTTTTCTGTGTTTTAGAATTCGTATGCAGGTAATTTATGTATGAGGTTAAAACCTACATGAAATTCATCTCTTGTTAGCCACAACAAGTGAACATACAATCACATTGCTTGCTAAGCCTAGATGCTCCTGCATCAGACTCCCAAGGAAGAAAAGAATCCTTTGTCAAACTTTCAGGATTGACTCCATACTTTTGTAATTATGCCATTGTTATCTAACTAGCATCCTCCATTGGCTATCCCTTCCATTTGACTAAATATTGAAAATAAACCTGTCCTCTGGTTCTTTTGGATACTCTTTTCTCCAAAATAGCTTCTTCCTCTTTCCTGATTTTCTTTGACATTTTTTCTTCCCAATTTAAAGTTTGAACTTCATCTCTTGCATGTTCCTTTTGTAGCTCTGAATATGTCTCCTTGTATGGATACAAATATGCAACATTGAAGATAGGTGATATTCCAATCCCTTCTGGAAATTCAAATTCATAAGCATTAGTTGAAAACTTCCTCACAATTCTACATGGTCCTATCTTTTTCATCTTTAGTTTATTGTAAGTCCCAACATGAAATGTTTCTTTTCTCAAGTATACCATCATCAGATCTCCCACTTAGAATTATTTTTCTCTCCTCCTCATATCAGCTCTCTATTTGTATTTTCCACTTCTTTCCTAGAATCTATCTTTGACATCTTGTAGTCTCTGCATCTGCTCTGCAAACTCTTCAGCTTTTGTACTTATTGTCTCCTGTTTACCCAAATTTCTGAGTTCACACACACCTATTGGATTCATTCCAAAAACAATCTGAAATGGACTCACCCTAATACTTCGGTTTGGAGTGTCATTATAAGCAAACTCAGCTTGAGCAAGTGCTAGATCCCATTGCTTAGGATTGTTAAACACTAAACTTCTCAATATGTTTCCCAAGCTTCTATTTACCACTTCGGTCTATCCATCTATTTGAGGATGATAGGATGAACTGAAACTAAGGTTGGCACCTATTTTCTTCCAAATAGTTCTCTAGAAATGCCCAACAAACTTTGTATCCCTATCAGACACAATACTTACAAGCAATCCATGTAACCTTACAACCTCTGAAAAACAGATTAGCAATATGAGTTGCATCACTAGTCTTTTTACATGCAATGAAATGTGCCATTTTGGAAAATCTATCTATCACAACATAAATGGAATCATTCCCTCTTTGAGTTCTAGGTAACCCCAAAACAAAGTCCATACTAATTGCATCCCATGGTCGGTCTGGTATTGGCAATGGCTGGTACAATCCTGTATTTTGGCTTCTCCCTTTAGCATGTCGATAGATTCTGCACTTCTCAACAAATTTCTTAACATCAGTTTGCATCTTTGGCCAATAGTAAAAATCATTTACCTGAGCAAAGGTTTTGTCTTGTTCAAAGTGACCCGATAATCCTCCACTGTGTTTCTCCTTGATTATGTTTTCCCTCATAGAACATTTGGGAATGCACAATTTGTTACCTTTAAACAATAAACCTCCTTGGATAAAATAATCTAACCACTGACTTCTATTATGAACTATTTGATTTTGTACAACTACATAAATATATTTGAATTCTTCATCACCTTTATACATATCAACCATTTCTTCAAATCCTACAACACCAACTCTTAATTCTTGTACAATGAAATTTACCCTGCTCAAAGCATCAACTCCTTTGTTCAACTTACCACTTGTGTGTTTTATCACAAAAGTAAAACTCTGTAAAAACTCTATCCACTTGGCATGTTTATGGTTCAATTTTGGCTAGTTGTTTATGAACTGTAATGCATGATTGTCAGAATATCATACAAACTCCTTTGGTAGCAAATAACATCTCCATTTTTTAAAGCTTGCATAATAGCATAAAATTATTTATCATAAGAAAAATACTTCTTCTTAGCTTCATTTAGTTTCTCACTAAAGTAGGCTATTGGTTTCTATTCTTGACTCAAAACTGCTCCAATTGCAACTCCACTAGCATCAATTTCAACTTGGAAAACTTTCCCAAAATTAGGTAAAGCTAAAACTAGTTTCTCTGTAATTTTCTTCTTCAGCAACTTAAAATTTTGGTCTGCTGCTTCTGTCCACTTGAATGGCTGGTTAGTCTCTTTAATTGTTTCAATAATTAGTGCACAAATATGACTAAAACTTCTGATAAATTTTCTATGAAAACTTGCAATACCATGAAAGCTTCTTACCTCAAAAATGTTTCTTGGAGTAGGGCAGTTCCAAATTGCTTGGAATTTCTCTGGATCCATTTTCAAACCTTCTTTAGAAATTACAAATCCCAAATAGATTAATTCTTCTTTCATGAAACTACATTTCTTCAGATTTGTCAGCAATTTCTCGTTTTGTAGAGTTCTTAAAACCAACTTAAGATGCTCCAAATGTTCTTCTTTGCTTCTACTTAAAACTAGAATATAATCAAGATAAACAATGACAAACTTTCCTACATATTCCTTCAAGACTTCATTCATTAATCTCATGAATGTTCTAGGTGCATTAATGAGTCCAAAAGGCATCACTAACCATTCATAAAACCCACTATTTATTTTAAATCTAGTCTTCCATTCATCTCCTTCTCTAATCCTTATTTGTGATATCCACTCTTCAGATCTATTTTAGAAAAATAATTTGACCCACTTAAACAATCCATCAAATCATCCATGCGTGGTAAAGGAAATCTATACTTGATAGTAATCTTGTTTATGGATCTGGAATTTGTACACATACGCCATTCACCACCTTTCTTTGGACTGAGTACTTTGGGTACAACACATGGACTAAGACTCTCTTTGATTAATCCCTTATCCATCAGTTCATGTACTTGTCTTCCAACTTCTGCATTTTCTTAAGGAGTTAACCTGTATGCTGCTTTGTTTGGAAAACTTGATCCAGGTATTAGATCAATATGATGACTAATACTCCTGATGGGTGGTAATGCATTTGGCCATTAGTTTGTCAGGGACATAATATGGGAGGACATGCAGTGAATAAATACTCCCAAAAACTCTAATGTAGGTGAATGTTTCTTCCCCAAACCATCTAGCTACTGGAAAGATATCTACTTCGACCTTTTTAGAAAACCTAGGGGCGGTTTTGTCATACACTTCTTTATGAATGGGAAGCATAACCCCTTGACAGATTTTATAAAAATGGGGGTGGAATTGAGATTCCCACAAAATTTTATGGTATATATGGTTGGGAAGCAGGTTCTATAAAATCCACTTCCATCCCATATTGGGAATTTAAGAACAGAAACATATGGCATCCATAACAAAAGAACTCATGATGAAAGGGAGAAAAATCCATAAAGAAGGACTTCTTTTCCTTCTATATTCTATAATGGCCTTTGCCAAATTGTCTAATAAAATATGAGCCCAGTTCATAATTGTTGCATTCACCACTGCATCTATTAACGGGAGCCATTCCACAGAAAACTTGGTTCTATCTGGTCTACCAAATAACCTACATATCATTGTTGTTGTGAAACTATGAGGGGGAGAAATGGATGTCGTTGAGTACATGCCAGTTTTATCCCATTTGAGCTTTCCTTCGCTTGATTTCTAGGTCTGTGTGATGTCTGGATGGTCCTCTTTTTCTTTGGTGAATTGCTCAAGGAACTATTTTTTGTAGAGATTTTGTGGCTCTGGTAACTGGTACATTAGTCATAGGTTGTTTGCTGAGAAATACCCCATGACTCTTGCCTGTGATTCTTGAAGGTTCTGCCTATGATGTCTACCTCGTCAATTACCCATTTGACCATATCTGTGTATGGTATTATTTTTGGTCTTGCAGCTATTCTGTGGAGGAATGAACATGTTGTTTTGAAATAGGAGGCATTAGATGACTCCTGAGCATCTGTCATGGCCTTTGTTACCAGTGACCTGGGCTTCTCTTATAATAAGTTATACATGGCCTCCCATGTTGAAGTTCCTCTGTCCTTACTGCATGTGGTATCAGAGAAAAGTGGCACCATTTCTGATTTCTCAGATGCAGTCACATTTCCCTTCTTCGCCATTATTTCTATCGATGTTCTCTGCAAAGTTTTTGTGAAATGGAGAAAAATAGAAGTTATCGAATAAACACAAGTGAAAATGACAGTGGGAATCAATGATACAGTGAACCTAAAAAAAGTGACAAGATAGGGGATTTTATTCAAAATGCAAATGAAAAGATATCGTATCACGTTGAGTCGCTCTTTAACATAAATGCCATTAAACTTATTAAATGGCCACTAAGGATTCTTATCATTGCCTTTATTACTCATGAAACTACCACATCAAAAACGGGAAGGAAAAACTTTTAGGTGGTAGGTTTAAACTGTGAGAACACCGATTTTGCGATTGCAATATCGTAGATCGCACTATCACAATTTTGGTTGTGCGCTTTCCTAGAGTTTTTTAATATTTTGTAGGATGCGAGGTAAGAGGTATATTCTTTATCGTTTAGAGCGTAGTTTTCCCAAATGAGTGATTATTTCATAAAGTGATTTTCACTACGTGCCAGACTTAACTTACAATTTATAACATTTGCTTCTATCGGGTTCAGGTTTTATCACACTTTGCAAGCTCGTGCAATTTCATAAGATTGGACTTTTAAGTAAATTGACGCGATGCGATAAGGTTGAATCATTCTATCACAATATCACGTCTTGCATGTTACGACATGCTTTTGCGAGTTGCATCCTTTGTGAACGCCGATATGAAATTACGATAAGTGCTTCATTTTATAGGAAATGCCTTAAGTCTTAGTTTTAAATGAAAATTCTAATGAAGTCTAGGTTAAATGTGGTGATTCATTCTATCGTAATTCACATAATGTTTTAGGCAATTAACCCTTTCAACACACTTGGTCCAACGATATGCGAAAAGGTGAGAATTGCTAGTCTTAAAGGGTTCTGACTTGATATCTTGATTTATTTCTAAAAGTTCAAAAGAAAGCACCTGAGTGCTAAATTTTTTTTTGAGGTTTTTTACTAAAGGGTCCCCATTTACTAATTGAACATTACTTATTAAATCAATAAAATGGTGGGGGGGGTTGTTGAATAGCACAATAGGAAGTTAATTCACAATTTAGAACAAACTTTTCAGACATGCAATAATAAATAACACACATGCACACAATATTTTTCTTCGGGAAATCAATTTGATAAAAACCCTAATGCATGCTTGCATTAATATGATGAAGAGATATGTATTACAATTGCTTTGCTCAACTGAGCACAACCTCCAAGTGAATAGCTTATCTCTCTGCTCAATGGGAAGCTTTGACCCAAACTTAGTCAATTTCTACATTTGGTTAAGCCCCTATTTCCTTGCACAATTCCTTGAGAAATTATTCCCTTATTATTTAGAAATTTATCCAAAATGGATTGCCCAATTCCCAATATTGATCATTTGACTACACCCAACACCTGTACATTCAAGACTGGTCTACAATTGATGTTACACTGCCTTGGAATCTCCACCACAACTAGGGAACTCAAATTCTTTGCATGCACTAGCTATTTTGGGTTGATTGATTAGTTAACTGAATGATAAATATGTTTGAATGAAGTCCCACTGCACAACTAACCTTCAACTAGTTCCTCCAATAGTTGGAGCTAATTTAACTGAAAATAACATGAGACAACCGACTTTGATTGCTACAAATTAGAAATCACACATGCTTACTTGAACTCTAACTCCTCCATCTCGAATTTATTAAGTAAAATGGGTGACACAAGCCATGTCACACAAGTTAACTACATCCAAGTTGTTTGTTGATGCGGAAATTCGAATTTTCTCAATTTAATCAAGGCAAAATCAAATTGAGAAATTCTTGCTGCATTTTTCAACACTGTAATAACGAAAATATAAATTACTGCATACTAAGGAGCAATAATTTATTATCATGCTATATATAAGGATCAAATCAAGACAACTAACATAATGATATGCATATTATAGACCCCTGCAAACAAAAGATGAGTTAAGACATTCACATTTCCATGTTAATTTTTCTTAGGGCTATATAGCCCTAAGAAAACTTAACATGGTATCATAGCTGGGTTGAAGAAAAGTCATTGAGATCACCCCTGAGAAGACACCTTTGAGGGAAACAAGAGAAGATGGAGCATACAAAAAATAATGCTAGGGTTTGAAGGAAACCCTACAAAATATGGTTATTAGGGTTTAATGAATTACATGAGGTTAGGGTTTGAAACCTTGGAATATGATAAAGACTTGAGTTTTGGAATCTTGAAACCCTATCCTGATCAATGAGAATTTGTTCTAGCACATGTGATAGGTTTAGTGTAACCCTAGCTGGGATAAGCCTTAATTAGGCTTGGTTGCTGATGAAGTCAATAGAAATATTGAAGGAATCATTATTACATGGATAATGGAAAATACTAACTCTTGGAGGCTAGTTTAAGAGGGAGATGATCACTTTTCATTAAAGATAAGTACCTTTTAGATTTATGTTATTTCTTTGTGATACTAGACTTATTGTTTTAACTATTTCTTATACTTCCTGCATGAATATTTGAGTATGTGAATACTTCTAACCTCTACATGAGATGTGAAAAGCAGATACTTCTTGAGGATCATCTAAGGTGCAGGAAAAGAGAGCTAGTGTAGGAAGAGAGGAGATGGTGCTAGAAAATGAAAGAAGTACTTGAGAAATTTTTTTGAAAGTTTTCAAAGTAGCATCAAGAAATTATAATACGTAAGTACTACAACTACCAATGACAAATAAGTGTTACAAGTTGAAAAGATATACAAATACTACAAGGTATGTAGTATATTGTTTTATTGTTATGATTTAGTTGCAAAATTAGATGGAAAATTAAGTCACTAAGGTATGTTGACTATCACCTTCATGAATTATCCATGCATGCATATGAAAGTAATTTTGATTTATGTTACATGTGATATATTTGTGCTCTTGATATTTGGCAAGATATGGTGGATTTCCTGATTTTATAAAGTTGGCTAGAAACATTGATTTTGATAACTTGATATTATTATTAATGGTTTTGATAAGAATGGTAACCCTAATGATAAAAGTGTGACAATAATATTGATACCCTTGTTGATCTTGGTTAGGTT
Organism: Pinus taeda; assembly: GCA_000404065.3. Lineage (NCBI taxonomy): Eukaryota > Viridiplantae > Streptophyta > Pinopsida > Pinales > Pinaceae > Pinus > Pinus taeda. The sequence continues at coordinate 49,890 of APFE030120098.1, read as the reverse complement.
TTGTTAAGCTCAGTAAATTTGACAAGTGGTAAAATTGGATGCCCTGAAATGATGGTTGAAGTGATGTAAAAAAGTATTGTTGTTATTATAATCCTTGAAGTATCAATATACAATTATACGACACTAAAATTTGATGAATGTTTTATGACATGTACATTTGTGATAATGAAGCAGTTGATGACGATTTGTTATAACTATGATGCATATATGTTTGAAAACCTGATATAGTTGTCAATTCATGATCTAACAATTTTGTTGATGCATGACAATATTATGATAGATGGGTTGATGTCTTCAATGATGATTGAAGAGGATTTCCATTCATAATGAGAAACTTCATGAGACCCCAACACCCATTATTATTTACAGTAAATAAATAAAATTCCCTTGATTGTTCAAACAAGGTTTTTGTACATGAATAGATGACCATATGATGTTGTTAGCTTTGACAAGTTTTGATATGGGATGAGAGGTTTCTCCTACTCCAAGCCCCAGCGACTAGGATAAAGGCTTAAAGGTGAGGTTATAGGCCTCCAAACTACACAGAAGAAGGCTTATGGGTGTGGCTGAGCCTACAGGATACAAAAAATCTAAAACCTTATGCATGAAAGTAGGATCACATGATAGAAAGTTCTATGGACATAAAACGAACAATAATATATACATAATGTTTGACTTGTTGCAGGGATCAAAATGAAGGTTGTTTAATAGAAAGACCTCTATAGAAAATTTGAAGTGACCTACCTTTTCAAATCTACTCTTACTTGTATTGACATGACTAAATTATAGAGAATCATTGCAAATAAAACCTTAAGGATAATTTCAATGATTATTGTCTTATGCAGAGATATTTATGTTGCAAGAAATGTGATTGTCTTAACTTATATTGTGTTTGCATGGGTCTATAATATGCATATCATTATGTTAGTTTTCTTGATTTGACCATTGGAGCTAGTATGATAATAAAGGATTGCTCTACTCTGGTTATTACATAGATTTCACAGTAAATGGATGGCAAAAACTTATATTATTTTTCCTTGGTGTATGCATTTACATTTAGCAACAAAAACTATTCATACTATGATCACGTGGATGGTTTGATGAAGTTTTTCTTGATATTTCTTAGTAAATGATAGTTTTTGTTATGAAAATAAACAAGGTTGTAACTTGGCACTTGGGGACTTGGATTGAAAAGTGTAATAGTGATATTGGCAAAAAAATTCATGGTTTTGATATTAGCTTTGGTTTCACATTTAAGGATTGATAAGCAAACTTGGTTTAATTGATTACATAGTATTGACTTGTTTGAAGCTTGGTATATTGGCTTGGTCAGTGTTATGTTTGTAGAAAGAATTGTATGTCTTGAAGCAAGCTCCCTGATCTTGGTATGTCCACATTGACAACTACCTGGTGAAGCTTAGAAGTCACATTGATCCGAACCTCTAATTCAAAGTGGTCCAAGGCATTCCTTTCATTTTCGTTTTATATGTTGATGATCTATTATTAACAAGTAATGAGCCTTTGATGATCAAAGTAAGATGGAGTTGGCCTCGTATTTCTAGATGAGGGATATTAGCTTGATGCATTACTTTCTGGGATTAGAAGTTTGGAAAAGGAAAATATGACATGAATCTAGTAGAAATATTTGGAAAGATGAAATGTAAATCCGTGGACACCCTGATGGAATTGAATTATGCAGAGATATTGTTGGACCTAACTTGGAAGACTCCTATAAGTACTGAGAGTTGATTAAGGGATTGATGTTCCTTGAGAACACCCATCTAGTATATTCTTTGCAATAAACACCTTGAGTACAAATTGAGTTTTTTCCAAGCACATTTTCAAAAAATCTGCATGGGACGATCAATCTTGGTCTGAAACATTTTGTTGGAGATGTATGATTGCATGGATACATTGATGCTGACTGGGCTATATACGTTTTTGATAAAATTAGAACCTTTGGGTATTGCTTTAGTTTGGGATATTCCATGACATCTTGGATGACCAGGAAATATAAGTCATTAGCTTTAAGCACAATCAAGGTTGAGTACATTGTTGCTAGCATGGCTATCTATGAGACAATTTGGTTAAGGAAGCTCTTTAGAGAGATATTTGAGTAGGTTATATGGTAGTGATATATTGCGATAAAAAGTTTTGGATACGATTAGAAAAGAAAATTGTACATATAGTTTGGATAGAGATATCTTCATAGATTGTGACAATGCTGTTGTATGAAACAAGCTTAGGATTGTGGTTACTTCCTCCATGAGAGGAAATATGAATATGTATTTGATCTAACATAATATTTGATTTGATGTTCCATATGAATAGGAAAATAGAGGATTGCTACTCAAAATAACTGCATAAATCAGTATGATTGAACCCTTCTATGAATTGTTTGATTTGGTACCAAATTGAGCTTGTTGATATGTTTATTATCTACAGAGAGTAGCATGGATTGATGGATGTGATCCTCGTAGGAAAGAGTCCAGACTAATCGAGAGAACTGAGCATAACTCTTCTCCCTTATTTGAGCTCCCCAAGGAGGGAATGGAGCATTGAGGGCTCTTGGGGTTGAAGGATCTCTGGAAAATAGGGTATCTCCCTTTTCTTTCACCCATAGGGTGGAAGACATATGCTCCCCTATCTTGGTCTAGAAAAGTATACCCCAGTTGGCATCATACCCACAAGTCGGGCTTGTTTGGATTGTCCCTCCTTACTTGGCCAACAGGTTGAGGAGGCTTGGGGGTGTGTGATCCTTACCTTTGGTAAGTCATGTACCTCACCCAATCTCAAATTATGATGTAGGTGTTCTACCACATGACTCTTAAGGGTCATTGTTGGGAAGATCAATAGGTAATAAGATGGATGAGATATTCTATCTCACCTATTGTTCGACATAGGGTGGAAGATGTATGATCCCCTATGAGATGACTTGGGGTGAGAGTGTCCCATAGGGCCCTTCTCACTATCATAGACATGAGGTGACAATGTCCCAAAGGAACTTCCCTATTGTCAGTGGATTTTGGGTTGAGTCGAGCTCCCCGATGTGGTTTGAGGTTGAGCAGGGCTCCCTGATGTTGTTCTAGATTGAGTTAAGATATTCGATGTTATTGAGGGCGGTAGCTTGGGCTCCCCTCCGATGTCAAATTCTTATTATTTTAGATTTGAGAGTGTTCAACATATGAGCAAAAGAAAAACATAGATAAGCAGGGATGAGAAGATATGAACAAGGATGAGCATATATAAGTAGGGATGAGAAAATATGAATAGAGATGAACATTGATGAGTAAATACAAAATTTGATGATGTCGAGACACTTGTGATGGGACATGTGTTGCAGTTGGTAATTTATCCCTAGTTGAGTGGGAGTGTTAATTTGGAAGCTCAGGGAAAAATTCCCTCCATTGGACAATCTTTTTCATCAAGGAAGACCCCTTGTAGTCCTTGGAAGAATTTAATTCGGTTAAGGAAAAATATATTTTTAATATGGAAACCCACATGTGTAAAAAAGGACAAGTCGACCCAAAAGAGAAATTGGACACCCTTGGATAGCTATAAATACAATTCAAGTTACCTCATTTGGTGAGAATCATTAAGCATTATTGTTTTCTCTTCTTTGGTTTTTCCCCACACAGGTCTAAAATTAGTTCGCAAGAAATTATTTTATGCAAGTCCTAAATTATAGGGTCTGAAGCTCGCACGTGTGATTATGGTTTTTGGTTCGCAACCACAGGGTTTCCACAATAAAATTTCAGTTGCAGCCATATGCACACAATCCTCTGAGTGTGGCTGGAAAGTTTCAAGCACACACATATATCTCTCTTCATACGGCTAGGAGCTAGGGTTTCATTTGACAGTTGACTACATATTTCGACAGTTAATTGCAGATGTTGACAATTGCATACAAGCTTTTGAATCATAGTTTTGATTAGTATTATTGTTGGGTTCATCTCTGGGATATTGTTTGGTTGATTTTGCTGGATAATTTTGTGGTTGAAGAATTGGATCATTGTACTCTCTCTTTTCTGAAAATTTTACGAAAATCTAATAAGAAGAATAATTTGAATGAGTTTTTCCCCTTGTGGGGATTTTCCTTGGTCTCTGACCAATCCCGGTGTCTCTCTATGTGAATGCTTTCTTCTATTGTTCCTTTACGTTCCACTTCATTGTTGATGATATCGTTCTTTCTACATAATTGCATATGATTTAATGATTTTATAATGTTGTGGGGTGAATTAAATCACTAAATGATGACATGCAATTATCTAAAGCAAAGAAAAATATAGCCCTAAGAAATCTAGTCAATAGTATGGATCAAAGATGGGTTGAAGAAAAGTCATTGAAGATCACCCTTGTGAAAACACCATTTATGGAAGAGAGAGAATATGGAGGAGACCTAAAATAATGCTATGGTTTGAAGGAAACCCTAGGTAATATGGTTATTAGGGTTTGATGGATTATGTGATGTTAAGGTTTGGAAGAAACCCTAAAGTATGAAAAAAGGTTTGAGTTTTGCAATCTTGAAATCCTAGCATGATCAGTCAAAATTTGTTCTTGCACCCTCGATGGGTTAGTATCAATTTGGCTTGGTTGCTAATGAAGAAAATTGAAAATATTGAAGTCAACATTGGCCAACAATATTTCTTGAAGGCTGACTCAAGAGGAAGATGATCACTTCTTGTTAAAGATAAGTACATTTTAGATTTTATGTTATTTCTTTGTGACATTATTTTTGTTTGGATTTATTGATTTGATTATTGCTTCTTGCATATTCGAGTATTTGAATAATTCTAACCTCCAGATAAGATATGATAATCAAATCCTTCTTGACGATCATATAAGTTGCAAGAAGAGAGCTAGTGCAGGAAAGGAAGAGACGGTGTAGAAAAAGGAAATAAGCACTTGAGAAAAATCTTTGAAGGATTTCAAAGTAGCATCCGGAAATTACAATATGCAAGTTGATACCATATTAATTTTTCTTAGGGATGAATTGTTCTTTTCTTTAATATCTGCATTTATATACATTTCATCATTTAAATATTCATTCATCCCATAAAACCATTAGCAACTTATGAGATAATATAGAAATAAAAAAATCATCAATAGTACAACAAAAATAAAAGGAACATCAAAAGAAAAGCACACACACATAGAGACACTGGGATTGGTCAGAGACCAGGGAAAAACTCCACAAGGGGGAAAACCAAGAATTTAATTCTTCTTATTCTATTAGATTGCCATGAAAGTTCAATCAAAGAGGTACAATGTACTGATTTCAATAGACTACCCATGGTCGTGATTTGTTCGCAGCTTCATTTGTGAACAAGTCTCATCACCAGAATTTCCATACGACTAACGTCAATAACTTGCCAAAATATCATAATTGACTCCAACATGCAAGGATGCCATACCTATACTAATACTTCTTATAACAATAACTGTATGTATGTATATATGATGATTCCAATACTTCTCTTCCTATAAATATGATTCCATATGAATAGAATTTTTATCATAGAGGGACAAGAATCCACACATACTATAGAAGCCATGTCAATATCTATAATGCCTTAATGTCATCTTATAACTAGAGTATCTATAACATATAGACAATGTGGATCAAATTACATGACTGAGATGATATCCATACTATACATAATACATAGATATGAAACCATACATTGATTTCCATATCTTATATACATACCGTTATGCCATACCAAAAATGTTGTCTACCATTTACATATACTACTTGAGACACACTTTCATATCTTTGTGCCAATGTGCCAAGGACTCGAAATTACATATGTGTTTAGACAATAAAGATGTGAATTCAAAACAAGACCCCTGTCATTTAAGAATAGTGAGACCTCTGTGTAGATGAGATTTATTCTATGAAAAAATTGCAAAGAGAACGGTATAGTTGATAATATCAGAGCCAATACATGTCATCCAAAAATTCCAAAGTCATTAGAGCCATGTGAAGTGCCTTAGATCAATGCGAGGATCTTAGAGAAACATTTCCTGCAAATTACTCTTTACGGAGATCATAATGGATATATATAGTTGTTTTCAAGAGTGAAGGGTCACAACCCTTGGATGAGTCGACCTTGAAGGCAACCTTAGACTTTGAATTTTGAATTTCAAATGAAAATGATTTCCCTCCAAAACCAACATGATGATCACAATTAAGTTCATATAGAAATAATATTTCGAAGACAAGAGAGGGCTAGGGAATTTCTCCCTAGGTTCCTAATTTAACACTCCCTCTCAGTTAGGGAGGAATTTCTATTATCATCATAAGCCTTGTGTAATATATCATAGATATATCATAACTAATATTGATACAACTGCATCATAAAAAAATACCCATCTCATATCGTCTCGAAGACATATCCCACAACTATATCAATAAGACATCCAACTCAATCATTAGATGAATAAGAAGAAGAATCATCATCAGGGAACTCAACTAAGTCATCATCATAGGGGAGCATCCAACTTAAACCTTATAAATGTCTCAACTTGAATTGTGTTTGTTCATCTCCATCTGCCGAACAATCTCAAATATAAAGAAGAAGGAAAAATCATCGTAGTGGAGCTCATCTCAACTCACAAAAACATTATAGAGCCTAGCTCAATCCGAAACATCATTAGGGAGCTTAACTCAACCCAAAACATATGCCTACAAGGAGCTTAATGATACAACCCAAGAATGTCTTCTAGTGTGGAGCCAATGCTACTACCTAAGAATCTCTGCTAGCGGGGAGACCAATGTTACTACCCAATAATCTTTGCAATGGTGAGCCTATGCTACTACCCGGGAATCTATTCCACTTGGTGGAGTACTACTTGTTGGTTAAACTTGGAATTTTGGAATATTTTTGGAGGTTGCATTATTTGGCAAAAATAACGAGGTTTTATGGGCACTTGACTATAATTGACCACAAATTTGACTGCAGACTTTCTATCTCAGTTGACCAAGTGCGACCAAGTTGTTTGGGGCTATTGTTACTAAGGTTTGACTTGCTTGGAAGGCCGAATATTTTGACCTTTGACCAAACTCTTTTGGAGGTTATTTGATCATTGACTTGTGACTAGTTAAGGCATCTTTGACTATTTTTGAGTACTATTAACTTTGACCAGAATTGCAGATTTGACAAGTTGACCATATTTGACTTTTGGGCTCATCTTTTAAAGGTTGGATATTGATTTGTGGGAAAGTCAAAGTTGTTCATGTTTGACTCTTGGTTGATGAATACAATCATTGTATCTCTCTGCTAAACATTTTATAACAATCTAATAAGAAAAATAATTTGAAAGGGTTATCCCCCTTGTGGGGTTTTCCTTGGTCTTTGACTAAATTTGTTGTCTCTTGTTATTGCTCTTGATTCTCTTCTATTGTCATTGCATTTATTGTTCTATCTGCAATTGCTAGTTGTTATTGGCAGATCGAAAGTGACTATTAATTAAATAAAATATTGGGCTAAGTGATTGTAGTAGGACCCTATCATGTAAGAATAGCGATACCTCTATGCAGATGAGATCTATTCCATGTGAAAATTGCAGAAAGATATATATAGTAAAAATTATTAGAGCCAAGACCTGTCATCCGAAAATTCTAGACTCATTAGAGCCATGTGAAGTGCCTTAGATCAATACGAGGATCTAAAAGAAACATATCTTGTGAATTACCTTTTACAGAGATCATAATGGATATATATAGTTGTTTTGAAGAGTAAAGGGTCACGACCCTTGGATGAGCTGACCTTAGAATTTTAATTTTGAATTTCAAAAGAAAAGGATTTCCCTCCAAAATTGACATGATGATCACAACTAATTTCATATAGAAATAATATTTCGAAAACAAGAGAGGTCTAGGGAATTTCTCCCTAGCTGCCAAATTTAACACTCCATCTTAGCTAGGGAGGAATTTCCATTAGCATCATAAGCCTCAACTAAAATATCATATTTGCATCATAACTAATCTCGAGATAATTGCATCATCGAAAAAGACCCATCTCATATTATCTTGAAGACATATCCCACAACTATATCAATAAGACATCCAACTCAATCATCAACTTGAATAAGAAGAAGAATCATCATCAGGGAACTCAACTCAGTCATCATAATAAGGGGAGATCCAATTTCAACCCTATACATATCTCAACTCGACTCATATTTTCTCATCTCCATCTGTTGAACAATATTGAATCTAAAGAGGAAGAAGAATATGTCATCGTAGGGGTGCCCAACTAACCTCACAATAACATCAGAGAGCTTAGCTCAATTGGAAACATCATCAGGTAGCCTTTTTCAACCTGGAACCACATCGAGGAGCCCAACTCAACTCAAAACATTTGCCTGCATGGATCTCAATGCTACAACCCAAGAATCTCTGCCATTGGGGAGCCAATGCTACTACTTGGGAATCTCTACCAATGGGGAGCCCAATGCTACTACTTGGGAATCTCTTACAGCGGGGAGCCAATGCTGCTACCTAAGAATCTCTTCCAATGGGGAGCCCAATGATACTACTTAGGAATCTTTGCCAACGAGGAGCCAATGATACCACCCAAAATCTATAGAAAATAGGAGGGATGCCACTTACATTATGAGGTAAGTGTCACACCTATCCTACTTCTTTTCAATAATAAGAGGGATGCCACGTACCATGAATGGTAAGGATCATGCCTATCATATTATCTATTGATCTTCCCAACATGACCCTAAAGAGTCAAGTGGTAGAACACCTGCAATTCTAGATTGAGTGGGATGCCACTCAACATAAATGGTAAGGATCATGCCTAACTCAAGCAACCATCACCCATTGGCCATATGGGTGGGAAATACCTATGTCAACTGAGGTATACTCTGGAAAATATAGAGGTCCCTCAACCCCAGGAGCTTTAAGGCTCAATTACTCACCATAGGAACTCAAATAGGGGGACGTGCATAGCTCAATGTCCTCGATCAACCCAAATCCTTTTCCAGGAGGATCACATCCATAAATCCATGTTGCTCTTATGAAGATCATAAAACATATCAAAGTGCTTGTATCTAATACGAGCTCAAACAACTTGCCTAATAACAATCATTTTCTATTATCTTGTTAATATAGGACATCAAATGTTAGAGAAAATATATAACATAAATAAAGTAATACTATATTCATCTTTTCCCCCTCTCATGCAGAGAGGAAGTAATCACAAGAAACATTCTTTCAATACATAAATATGTCTCTGCTTTAGCTATATATATGGTCAGACTCTTTTTAAATCGAAGTGCATACAAGGATCCATTAATAACAATAATCCATCAACATCCCATAAGAACACTTTTTATACGAGAGGTGTATCCTAGTGCTGCATGGGACCAATTAGTCCTGTCAGCAAAGAACTGTTAGCTCAATAATCAACAATAACATCATATGTTCATTGTTTCATTATATAATCATGGGGCTTCTAATCATCCATTACAAATAAAGAGTAGGAGTTTGGATCTCATCAAGGGTTTCTCCCTCTAAGTGAGAAGCCTATTCATTCATCACAATCAAGACATAAACTTGTCTAACATATGTCATGTATCAACAAAACTTCCATATCACAAAGTCAAACTAGGTAAGGTTCTATCACAGTCATGACAAGTCACCATCATTTATTTCACTATCACATATGAGCATGTTATCAAACATTCATCAAGGATTAGTGTCATATAGTTAGGACAATTAACAAGTGTATCACACCATTAAGTTAGGGCACTCATTTGTTATATTGTCAAATTTACCATGCTATTAAGGTATCATAGCAATTACATCTTATCAACGCCTTATCAAGATCAATCAAGGAGATAGTTAGTAGCTCTTGAGTATCACACTATTACCATACTCGTCAAGTTAGTGTATATCAAAGTAGTTATAAGGTGCACTCGAATATCATAGGGATCAAACTCGCAGACATTTGTATATGCATTACTAAAGAATATTGTATGAATCAAGACTTCTCTGAGGACGATGCTCTTGACATATCTTAGGGATTATATTAATGCAAATATACGTCATAACTTGTAGTATTTGGATACCTTAGCCATTTTTAGTATGTGCACTTTACATATCCCCATAATAGATTTTCATCAAGTTTCTCTTCCTGCTCTAACTTCCTCTTTCCTGCACCAACTTTATTCCTGAAGCTTACTCTTCCTATAACTTGATGATCCTTAGAATATCCTTGATCACATGCTCATTCAAGAGGTTAGTGTAGAAATCAAATATTTTAAGCAAGAACAATGGACAATAATTTAAGAATAATAAATCTTAAACAAGAGAAATGTTATCAAATAAATAACTTGAAATTACTTATCTTTCATAAAGAATGCGGTAATCCATATGTTCCCTTTCGCTCCCGTCTTCAAGGAGCATATGTCAACTTCACTCTTTAGAAGGAATCCAACCTGAACTTCCCATCTCACTTGCAACCGAGACCTACTCATCAAAGTATTGATCTGGATTATGCGTTCAAATAGGATTTCTCTTAATTTGACACAAGTGTATATAAATACTTCAAGGGTTGCTCATATGGTTTTTGATGAACCCTAGCTCAAAGGATTATTACTGAAAACAAAATTTTGCATCACATTAGGGTCACAGTTCAAAAGAATACATGTATGATAGATCAAGATTTCCCTAGTGCTTCCTTCAAACCCTAGCCTTCTTTCAGGTTTGCCATCTTCTCTTACTCAATTGATTCTAACAAAGGTGTCTACTTAGGGTGATCTCCATGGCTTTTCTTCAACCTAGATCTGATAGCATGTTAATTTTTCTTAGGGCTAAATTGTTCTTTACTTTGATAATTTCATTTATATACTTTTCATTATTTACATATTCATTCATCCCATAAAAAAGTTAGCAACTTATGCAATTATATAGAAAGAAAAACATTATCAATAGTACAATGGAAATAAAAGGAACATCGGAATAAAAACACACACACATATAGACACCAGGATTGGTCGGAGGCCATGAAAAAATTCCACAACGGGGAAAACCCGAAATTTTATTCTACTTCTTTTATTAGATTTTCATTGAAAGTTCTATTAGAGAGGTACAATGTACAAATGTCAATAGACTACCCATTGCCATGACTTCTTCACAACTTCGTTTGTGAACAAGTCTCGTCACCAAAATTTCCATACGATACTAACATCAATAACTTGCCAAAATACCATAACTGCCTCTAGACTACCAGGATGCCATACATATACTTATACTTCTTGTAACATTGACTATATGTATGTATATATAATGATTCCAATACTACTCTACTTGCAAATATGATGCCATACCAATAGTGTTCTTTTTGTAGAGGGACAAGAAGCCACATATACTGTAAAAGCCATGTCAATACATATAATGCCATAATGTAATCTTATAACTAAATATTATCTCTTTTATTGGTTACTAGTTCTTTCTTATAGGAATGATCTTTGTATATAAAGGTATTCTTAGAATTATGTTACTCGTTGCGTTGAGAGGTGGCCCGTCTAGAATAGGGTAGATGTGTAGGTGTTAGATGTTAGATGTAAATATTTTTAAATTCATTCTTTTATATTGTAATTTTATTTTTATTAATAAAATCAATAATTTTATTTTTTTTTTAAATAAAGGAAAATCATAATATAAAAATCACATTAAAATATACTACATATTAGTAGTTACAAAATTAAGATGCATTTTACCATATAGATTAAAATAATGATTTGTCCACGGGTCTTGGATAGATGGTGATTGAGTGCTCTATGAAAGCACTCCTTGAGGTGAAGTCATTGGTTCAATTCCCCACGTGATATATTGGACATGATGAAGATGTAGTCCTACCAAACTTACACAAAATAAAAAATATATATAATGCTTTTGTAACTATATTTAGAATTTAATTAATAAACACATAAAAATTTAATACTTACAATATGATAAATTATTTTTTTATATAATATATTTTTTAATTAATTAATTTATTTTTATTATTTATTATTTTATATATATATATAATATATATATAAATATATAATATATATATATATATATATATATATAGATAGATCTATATATATATTTGAATAAAGACTAATTCTATTAATATGAAAAAAAGAAATATTTACAATGAGGTCGCAGCCTCAGAGGGCGAGTGACCCAACCCTCAGCGGAAGAACCAGAGTGCAGAGAGGAGCAGCTGAGCATGTATGTATGCATCGTTTACAACCCAAAAAGGAACTGTTTCTAGTAAACTAATCCTTGCAAGAAAAAAGTGCCAAGCAGAGGATAATTACAACTTGAGTATTCTTCGGCGACAATGAACCGTCCACTGGTATTCCAGAAAATTGAAACAACCACCAGTATTCAAGAAAATTGAAACATTTGCCAGCATTTCCAAAAAAGACTTGCAGAGGTCGGATAAGGAGCTGACCGAAACTTGCAGCTTGACCCATTAACATCTAAAAGACAGTAATAGAGAGAATAACACAAAACTTGGACCTTGGAGGCAAGGCAGGCCGACTGCACAAAGGAAGAAATTACTCATGCGGTGACGAAGGGTCGGTGCCTCGCTTGGCTTGAGTATCTGGTGCAGCGACCCAGGTGACATCTTCATCGCCTTCCGCTCCGCCTTCTGTAGGATTGACAAGATGAAGAATGCCAAAATCGTGCTAAACAGGACCACAAACAATAACTTCTTCCTGAGGCGGAGTGCGTTGACGGGTGCCATCTTCAGCGGCAGGGGAGTCCTCCTACATGTGCTCGGCGGTGAACTTCGGCTCTTCCCCTACTCCCTGAGCCAGACTTTCCTTCGGAGATGGGGTGGAGGCAGAGCTAATCGGGTCCTCATGCAGGTCCACCTCTTCCGCTACCATAATGGTAGTCGTAAAGGTGATTACAGGCTGATTCAGACGGCTGCGGAAAGTGAAGCGGGAGAT
>APFE030120098.1:24824-36023 GCA_000404065.3 Pinus taeda | reverse complement strand
ACATTTTTAAATTTAAACTTAATATTGATAATAAACTTATAATATAACAAGATTCTAAACCATGAATATTCACCACCATTTTACCATGGATATTTTTAACTTGTAAATAGGTTTTATTACAATACCATGGTCCAATACATTTCCTATCAATACCACTTGCCCAAAAACCATGACTCATTTCAAAAACAAATATTTTATTTTAATTTTATAACATTTTTTGAGATTAAATCTAAAAGAGAAAAGGTATGGGGGATATGTTGTAGTGTTGTAAATATTTGTAAACATTTACAAGTGAACTTGATTAAAAAATAATAAAAGGCTAAAAGAATTCTTGTTGAGAGGTGCTCTCCAATCAATATATGTCTATAGAGAGGTTGTAATGCCTATAAACTTTTGAATCACTCAAAAATAAATAAAAATAAAAAAAAAAATAACAATAAATTATCAATAAAACATTTCACTTGATAAATTACATAAACTAAAATAAGATTAAAAAAAAAATTAATAATTATAATTATATATTAATAATAAAACAACCTAGATTCATCTTAACCCGAACTAAAGTGCCGAGAGGGATAAAATCTCTTTTAGCAACAGCGTTTTCCCACTAAGATTCTTGGCTGACTGAATTGGTTGTTAAGGGATCACTCCATTCACAAAGGTCAGGTGAAGCGGTAAAGTATGAAAAACCACAGGTAGGTTTACCTAAGGTAATACTTTTCAAGGCCTTCCTGAAGTATTCAGAACCTTACACATAAGCCCATTGATTTTATGTATTTCAATGACTCTAGACAGACAAGGGGTGTCTGGTCAAAGTTACGGAACCCCATCTTTGGGAATAAGAATTGTTCTAATGCCCAAAAGTATGACATGATGATTTGATCCCTCTCAATGCATGGTAGATCCAGAGTTAAAATGGATCTATACTAGTTATGGTTGTGAGTTGTATGGCTTTGAGAAGTCAAATTAAGCTTTAAGGCTCTACATGTATCTGTAATGTGAATGCCCCTTAATAGGTTAGTTGAGATGGAATAATTATGTTTTATCGTTATTGGGAATGATAAGATTTAGGTTTTTCCTTGATTTGAGACTTGGGAAGGGTGTGGAAAATGCATTGGTTTGGACATCTCTAGAATTTTGTTGTTAGTTTATAGGGGCCTTGAGCTATCATAGAACACCAAGTACATGTATTTTAATGATTATGTTTAAAGAGGTCATGGGGACTTTGTTTCCTCTAGAGATAAGGAAAAATATTGGTCTCTTTTTTATAAGTGATTGGAGGGTGAAGTGTGAAGTTTGCAGGACCAAAGGAGTGAGAAGAATCTCATTAAGTTGGGGAAAGTTGTGGATTTATCCTTTGACTATCTCTTTGACTTATTTTGAGAAGGTGCATGTTCTAAGTAGAAATTGGAATGCGTTTATAGGTTGTTGAATATTTTGGATCTTAAGATGTCATATGGGCAAGTTTTCCTTGTCAAGATTAGAATTCAATCTTTGGAACATGTTGAAAAAATATATCAAAATCTTGTAGCCCTTTTAACTTTCAGGGATTGAACTTGGAAATTCAGGGATTGGTGGTATGCCCTGGATCCTAGTCACATGGATTATTAGGGGGATTGTGATTTAGGACTAGCAATAAAGGGAGCGAAAGGGACAAAGCTATACAATAGAAAATGTCCTTTTTATTTGGAAGTCTATATAACTCGAAATTCAGGCTAATTTCATTGTTAAGCACTAGCGGAAGTGTGGGATGTTCTAGATATATAGATATCTAGATATTTAGAATGTTTACAATTGCGTAGAGGGGAAGTGGCGATATTTAGGATATTTAAATATCTAGATATCATTAGGAAAAAATTATAAAGGGATTTTACAAAAAAATAGGATATGGGATGGAAGAACCTACATGCAATAGAACCTCGGGTGGAGGAACTATGACATTAATGTTACAAGAGATCCAGAAATTCAGAAAAGCATAAACAACAAGTTTTATGAAAAAATTTGATCTTGATGATAGCTAGATAGACTATGGTGATTACGTGGTGTCCACGTGGACAAGAATGTGGCAGCATATGTATCATGCTAGAATGAAATGAGGGACATGATCAAATGATGTGGCGTGTTGATGTAGCACCAAGGTGCTAAGGATTTGAGGTGGTGGTTAATGTGGTGTTGTGTGGTAGAGGTGACATGGAATCCAAGAGTCCATAGGTCTGGTGTTTTGTTTAAATGGGGTTTCTAAATATTTCGAATATTTCGAGGATCAATTAAGTTAACGAGTGTTAGGCCCAGATTTGGATATATTTAGAGTCTTGGAGTATTTGGACAAATCCATATGGGTCGAAAATATAGAAGATCATATTTTTATAAAAAAAATTAAAGGGGATTTAGGGAAAACCCTAGATTTGGGTGTGAGTTAACAGGTTGTTGCTTCCAACTAATGATATGGCATTACACAGTGGTGATAAATGGGCAGTGTTAGCCACATGTTTGTTGACGTACCATCGTAGAGTGGGGACATGTTGGAAAAAAGGACCATTGCATGTCAATGATACGAACAAATAAATCTTCTAATAAGCATAACTTTGGTCCAGTACTCAAAATTGGATGAAATTTACATAGTTTTAAAGTTTTCGATGAGAAAAAGATGATGGTGATCTCAAAAAAGAGTTTTAATATGGTTGAAGGAAGAGTATTTTTTTTAATCACATGTCCAAAAACTAACCGTGGAGGTTGGGTCTATATAGTCCATATCCTCAAAAAGGCCTTGAGAGGACTAGGTGGGTTATACATTTGTCTACCGAACTTGAGATGCACACCTGACTATCTAGGCACTCTTGCCTATAGGCTAAGGTGTTTTTTCTCACACCTCAATCATTTCTAGCTAGTGCACCTTTGAACCGAGGAATGTCCATTTCCAAAATCATTTTGTGGTATCTCTAAAAACCCACAACGAATAATCCTCACCTTGCTACCATACTTGTTCAAATTATTTGCTAAGATATTGAACACTTAGGCATGTCTTACCAACATGCAATATTTCTTAAGACATGCTTGTCCATCCTTGCATCTTGTCACAACTAACTAAATCTTGCTAATGATCATCTCAATGGGAAAATGAAAGTTCCCATTGCTAGATTCAAGGTAATTTTTGAAAAATGCAACAAGAAATTATCAATTTGATTCTGCCTTGATTAAATTTAGAAAATTTGAATTTCCACATCAGCAGACAACTTTGATGCAGTTAACTTATGTGTCATGGCTTGTGTCACCTAGTTTACTCAGTAAATTCAAGTTGGAGGATCTAGAGTTTAGTTAAGCATGTTTGATTGCTAATTTGTAGCAAGCAAAGTTAGTTACGTCAAGTTGTTTTCAGTTAAACTAGTTCCAACTGTTGGAGCAACTAGTGAAAGGTCAATTGTGTAGTGGGACTTTAGTAAAACTCAACGATCATCCAATTAACTAATCAATCAACCCAAAATAGATAGTGCAAGAAGAGAATTCAAGTTACCTACTTGAGGTGGATATTCCAAGGCATTGTAACATCTGTTGTAGACTATCCTAGAGTGTACAGGTGTTGCATGCAACCTACTGATCAAACTGAAGAATTGCGCAATCCATTTTGGATAAATTCCTGAATAATAGGGCCTAATTTCTCAAGGAATTGTGCAAGGAATTAGGGGCTCAAGCAGAGGCTAAAGATAACCAAGTCTGGGTCAGAGCTTCTCAATGAGTAGAGAGATAGGTTATGCACTTGCAGGTTGTACTCATTTGAGAAAGCAATTGCAATACATCTCTATTCATTAGATTAATGCAAGAAGGAATTGGGGTGTTTAGAATTTTTCTTTCCCCAGGAAAAACACTATTTTCATGTATGTGATTTCTTATTGCATGTTTGATATTTTTGTTCTAAATTATGAATTAATGTCTACAGAGAAATAAAGTAGGTTTGTGCCTTGTGATTTTGATAAAAAATTCATGATAAATTGCAAATATACATCATAATTTCTACATGGTATTAGAGCATGATTCACATTAGAGAAGGAATTCGAGTTTTTTTCTCAAGAGGTTCGACTTTGGAGTTCAGCACAGTAGATTTTTTCAGAGCTGAGAAGATGACCTTCAATGGACTAAGGCTAGAGTATGCCTTGGAAGGAACCTCTAATTTTGTTGCATGGAAGGATCACGTGGAGGAGGTATTGGATGACAATGGATTGCTAGAATACATCAAGAGAAATGTTGCAAAACCATTGTATTTTGATGCCCAAAACCTTGCTCAGTGGAAGAAATATGTAGCTAAGACAAGGATAATAATATTGGAGGGACTACGAGATCAAATTGTCTCAAATATCCATGAAAAAGTATCTTCATTCACAATGTGGAAAGAAATGACATAATTGTTTGAGAATAATAGTGACCACAGGAAGCTGATGCTCAAGCATAAACTTCGAAGTATCCAGATGCAGAAGAATGCCAATATGCTACAATATTTGAGCAAGTTCACACAATGTCGTGATGAACTTGGTGGGGTCTGTGTTAATGTTTCTGAAGAAGACTTGCTAAGACTAGCCCTTTTGGGACTTCCAGAGAGATGTCATAATTATCAAGATTAAGTGAATGGGAGGGGGAAAATATGGAATTGGGAGTGCTTATGGTTTTATTTTGTATAGGATAAATTAAGGTGGAATACGAGAGATGAGACTTCATCCAAGGATGAGGATGAAGAAAACGTTGTATTGGATGGAAAGGAAAAGAAGGGAAAAGGGAAGAAATCTCAATTCAAACCATAATCCATTCAAGGGGGAAAGAAGAAAGATTTGACCAAAATTAAATGCTTCTATTGTCATGAATTGGGGCGCTATGCCACGAAGTGTCCACACAAAAAGGAAAGAAAGAAGACCTCAGGAGGAGCAGCAGATAAAGCCTTGACTTCACAATTCGAGCTTGACTTTACCCTTATCACATGCATGGCCAACACAGTGATGGGGAACGTGTAGAACTTGGAATCAGGTGCATCATTCCACATGATAGGGTGTAGAGAATTTTTAGTGACCTAGAAAAAAAAGATTTTCATATGCATATCAAGATGGGGGATGATAGAATGTATATCATGACTGATATTGGTAGAGTCATCTTTCAGAGGGAGTAGAGCTCCCCCCCGGGCTCAAGGATTCCATGTTCATTCTAGGCCTAAATAAAAATATCGTCTTTGTTGCAGTTTTGGAAGACCGTGGTTATGATGTGATCTTCAACAAAGGAAAGGAATTCCAGAGACACATAGCCACAAGAAAAGTGAAGCAGATTGGGGTTTGTGTGAAGAACCTGTATAATCTATACATGGAAGACTGTGTTGCATTAGGCACAAAGGCAGAGAAGGTGCAGAGTCATGATGTTGATGAATTTTGCAATAGAAGACTTGGCCATTTGCATCATGGTGCCCTGAAGATTATGCAATAGATAACCACATGCCTCCCTAAAGGAGAACTTGAGTAGTAGGACATATTCAAAGGATATACTTTGGTGAAGTACTCAAAATCCACATTCCATTATTGAGATAAGAAAGTACATGTAGTCCTTCAAAGGATCCACTCTGATGTCTATGGACCTTTCTCGACAACCATGACCACCAGGCACAAATATTTTGTCATTTTTATTGATGACTTCTCATAGAAGTGTTAGATCTTCTTCATGTAGAAGAAAGATGAGCCATTCTCCACGTTCATATCATTCAAGGAACTAGTTGAGAAAGAAACCAACAAGAAGGTGAAGGCTCTAAGGAGTGATAATGGAAGTGAGTACATGTCAAATTAATTTAAAAATTTATGTGCAAAAGAAGGCATTTGATGATAGTTGACAACTCCCCACAACCAACAAAAGAATGGGGTGACTGAGAGAAAGAACCATAGCATTATGGGAGCAACAAGGGTGATGTAGCATGACCAAGGCCTACCTCTTCATTTGTGGACTGAGGCATGCAACACAACAGTCTATTTGCAGAACCAAAGTCCTAATCGGATTCTTGGCATGATTATAATGGAGGAGGATTTATTAGGGAGGAAGACGAATGTGTCACACTACAAGATTTTTGGAACCTCTATTTATTGCCATGTCTCCAAAGAATGAAGGAAGAATCTAAAGCCGACAACAAAATTGGGGGTATTTGTGGGTTACTCAAAAAATCCACACAACTACTATGTGTACTTTCCATCCCTGATCCAGGTGGATATTGGTGGCCACCTGCCTATTCCACCTAGACCTCCAGGCAATTTCATCTGTTTCCTTGCTTATTGTAGCATTTACTATTTTTAGTAGGATTTTCGAGTCCTAAACTTCAAGAACAGTTTTGACCCCCGAAAGGACGTTTTTTTGAGGTCC
Source organism: Pinus taeda (assembly GCA_000404065.3). Lineage (NCBI taxonomy): Eukaryota > Viridiplantae > Streptophyta > Pinopsida > Pinales > Pinaceae > Pinus > Pinus taeda. Next base: position 29,648 of record APFE030120098.1, on the reverse strand, counting down.
ATAGCAAGCCCATAGCCATAGGTAGGGGCCTACCACAAATCCTGTAGTACTTAGAGAAACCTTTTCAAAAAGGTATCTTATGTGCCAAACAGAGATAATATGACATTGTTACAACCCCGAGAAGTTGGACGCCCAACTATCCTGAACAAGGCTCATAAAATATTGACATTCCACCTCTTGGGGTTAGGGTTTTGGTTGTTTAGGTTTTTCCCTTGTTGTTTAATAATAAATAGGCCCTTGAGCCTCATTGTAGCATAGTTCAAAGGCATGTAGCCACCACATCTCTTCTTAGAGATAAGCTACCATCACCCGAGCTAGTTTATTTCCATCATGTTTCTAAGCATATTTTAGTATTTTGATATTAATTATACGAAGTGTTATTTCTACCGCATATTTGTATTTATTGTTATATTTGTAATTTGTTGCATTGTTGTTTAATTTCAGATCAATGGTGTTAGAGCGGTCTGCTCTTTCTCTATTTTTCTTTGCTTGTCCCCAACGAGGTCAATGTATAAGGAGTTAGGGCTCAAACTAGTTGAACCTTTGCAAGATCATCCTTGCAAACCTTGATGACCTCCCATGGCGGAAGAAAAGAAAGATGAGGGGTGGTGGAACCTTTCAAAATATTGCTCGATGAAGACCTTGAGTGATAGAGGAATGCGATGATGGATAACTTTTCCCAAATCCTTCGACGACTACCCATAAGCGACACTTCTTCATCCATTAGCCACCATGGAGGCGCCACTCCTTTTAAGGTTCAATTTAACTTTGATATTGCCATATTTGAGGTTCAAATAAATGTAGATGTCGTAGATAAATGGTTAAATTCGTTGGAAGGATCTTTTTCAGTTCATGACTTTTGTAATCAGGAAAATATTAATTTTTCACTTCTCAAAGTCGCCCCACACGTCAAGTATTGGTTAGAAACCTATTGTGAACAAAAGGATGAGACATAATCCTCAGTATTTTTAGCTAAACCCACTTGGAATTCTTTCCGAGATGCCATAAATGAACAATATTATGCTCTCGGGAGCTATGAAGATAAATACATAAAGTCGACCACACTATGGAAGGGAAGGGACCAAGATGTGTTAGAGTTCGCAAATGTTTTCCATACCCTTTGCATGAAGTTGGGTATCAAGTATTCTGAGCAGCATTTGGTACTCAAGTACCGCGACTATCTACATAAGTACATCCGGAATAAGATGGAGTTTGTGGACATCTCCTTTCTTTCCATGATGTATCTATACACTATCACGATTGAGTAGAAATTGAAACAGAAGAAGTGAGACTTTGGATTTGTAAATTTTAAGGAAGGAAAAGGCACCCCCAAACCACAGAAAAGGAAAAATACAAGGTGGGGCGACCTAAGACAACCTACCAAAGCCGCAAGATAAGAACAACACCATAAATACAAAAAATGACACAGGAAAATGGTTTGAGTTCCATAAGAGCTCCACTCATAAGACAAGTGAGTGAAATGCCAAAAAGTCACTGGTGGCTAGGCTGAAGGCTTCTAAATCAGATGCATGTTCTGACCCTGAGTCAGAACCCAACAAGGGGAATGATAAAAGGAATTAGATCATTGAGACGGAGCCCAGTGCCATTGTGGCCACTACCAAGATCCAAAATAATGAGCCTGAAGATCCAGAGTAGGGGGAACACCTCTTCCACTCACAGATGCGGGTGAAGGGTTCTCTGCTATAGTTCATTGTCGATAGAAAAAGCCAAAAGAACCTCATTTCAATAGTGGTCATGAAGCAGTTGGGCCTGCCGACTAGAACACATCTACAACCGTACACCATCAGGTGGCTTCACCAAGGACGAGGTCTCCACATCAGCCAGCAGTGTCGCCTTCCCTACAACATCAAGCCCTCCACATATCAGATACTATGTGATTTTTCTCCTCTTGAAGTTTGTGATGTATTATTAGGACAACCATACTTGTGGAAGAAACATTCTATATATGAGTCTAGACCTTTCTCTGTGATTATTAATTTGGGAAATAAGTTTTACATGATATCAAAGGTAGCCTTGTCTACCACCATCTCTTTGATCACTGCAAAGAAATGCAGTAAGATCATTTCCCAGACCAGGAAATTTTTTTTCCCTATTATTTTCCCTCAATGCAAGAAGAAGGTTATGACCACAACTTCTAAACATGGCTCCTCTACATAGCAACAACATATGGACAAGGTCGTGGAGGAGTACAGGGACACTTTTGCCTCACTTACAGGGGTACCTCTGCATTGTCAGGTCAAGCACTCCATTGATATGACCTGGGCGCGCCTCTACCCAGTGCCATGATCGACGCTTTGTTATGGAGAATGATGAAATCAAGAGGCAGATTCAGGAGCTACTGTAGAAAGAGCACACCAAGCCAAGATCATCACAGTGTGGGGTCTTAATTTTATTGGTGTAGAAGTAGGATGAGACCTGGAGACTATGTATTGACTATCAGGAGTTGAACACGATCATTGTCCAAATAGGTACCCAATCCCAAGGATTGATGAACTTCTGGACTAGCTTAAAGGGGAAAATATTTCAGCAAGATTGACTTAAGTCTGATTATCACTAGGTTCCTATCGAATCTAATGATGTGTCGAAGACTTCCTTCAAATCCATGGAGGGCATTTTCGAATGTTTGGTAATGTGTTTCGGGTTAACGAATGTCCAGAAAACCTTGATGAGATTGATGGATGACATATTGTGACCCTTCACCAATGCATCCGTGTTGTGTTAGATGACACCGTGATCTTCAACCAAAGTTGGGAAGAGAACCTCCACCATATTCGACAAGTCCTTCAAACCCTGCAACAACACAAGTTGTGTACCAATTTGGAGAAATGCACTTTTGGCATGACCCGGGTTCAATATCTATGGTACATCACTGATGAGAAAGGTGTGCATGTGGACCCAGCCAAGATACAAGTCATTTGGGATTGGCCAACCCCAACCACTCTAATAGATCTCTGTAGCTTTCTAGGTCTTGCCAATTTCTACCGAAGGTTTGTGTTGGGGTTCTCTCATATCACTTGGCCTTTAAGTAAAGTCAACAAGGGCGAAGCAAAAGAAAAAAAATTTTGGTCTGAAACCCAACACAAGGCATTTTCCAAATTGAAGCATCACCTCTACACTGCACCAATGCTCACATTACCAAACCTACAACAACCATTTGAGATTGAGATAGATGCCTCCAACTATGCTATTGGTGCAATTCTTACTCATCAGGGGCATCCAGTGGGTTACCACAATGAGACATTTTCAAACACAGTCCAAAAGTACCCCGCTTATGAAAAAGAAATTTATTCCATTATGCAAGCCTACCATCAATGGAAGCATTACATTTGGCGAAGGAAATGATCATCCACACAGACCACCTACCCGTGCAGTTCATATAGACATAAGGGAATTTGCAGAACAATCGCCATCAGAAACGATCCACATACCTAAAATAGTTACATTTGAACATTCATTAAAAGGAGGGTACCACCAATAATGTTGTAGGCTACTTCAACCAACCACCAGTCATGGCACTGATCAATGTGCTCGACTCCTATGGGCACGAGACATTGGGGAGGCCACATCTTTACAAGAGCGATCCAGAATTCGGAAACACATACCAGACACTCCTGGAAGGTAAGAAAGTTCCAAAATTTCACCTACATGATGCATTGTTATGCCACTTGGGACACATATGTGTTCCTTCAAGCGGACATGCCAAGATGATTTGGGAGGTGCACTACAGTTGGGTCACTGGACATTTCTGAGTAGAGAAAACAATGGCAGTACTGCAGAAGTATTTTTATTAGCCGAACCTTCATTAGGATGTTGGAAAGTACATCAGATCTTGCACTGCTTATGCCATTTACAAACTAACCATCTTGAATCAAGGCCTATATACTCCTCTTATTACTCCTAATCAACCTTGGGAATCCATCTCCATGGATTATATGTCGGGTCTTCTTTCTACCAAGCATGGAAACGACTGTGTTTTCATGGTCGTCAACAGATTCTTTAAGATCTCCATCATGGCACTTACAAGAAGAGTATTATTGTAGAGGCCATTGCTAAGCTCTTCTTTAAGCAAGTGTGGGTACACTTTGGGATACCACAGTCCATTATCTCAGATCAGTACAATAGATTTCTAACTACATTTTGGTCGAGTCTCTGCTCGACGTTGGATACAGAACTTACTAAGTCCACGACTTTCCACCCCCAACATTAGGGGAATTTTGAGGTCTAAAATGGGCCTCCTAAGGAAATTATGAAATAATATTAGATTACGTCATCAAATTTTAGAGGGAAAAAAAAAGAAAAAAATTTATTTTTTCAACTTATCTCCCAATGGGTTTACTCAAATTTCGAGCGGCAAAACTAGTTGGATGCAGAATTTGATTCCTCATCTAAGGAGTAACCATGTTGCATACTTTTTGTTATCACCAAAAGTTGGTCATCTAACCATATCTAACTAGATGGATCAAAATACACCATGTAAGACCAATTTTACCATAGTAAAATTGCTTTCACCGTAAGAAATTACTTGATAAACCACATTTATTAAGTTATTTCTGGTTAAAGCCATGAGGAATAATTAAATAAATCATTATTTATTTAAATTTACTCTGGGAATAATTAATTAAACCATTGTTTAACTAATATTCCTTGTCATATTTGACCCAATCATGAGAAATAATTAGATAAATCATTATTTTTCTTATTTTTCTCTAGGAATAGTTAATTAATCATTATTTAGTTATTATTCCATGTTAAATTTGACTAAATCACCTAGGAATAATTAAACAATTAAAAAAACCATTATTT